>JARVZY010002205.1:600000-909000 GCA_030686995.1 Artemisia argyi
TATTATACGAATCATTTCATCATTGAAAACGACATCATTTTACACTTTGATATTCAAAACATTTTGTTTTTTGTTTATTCATACATTCTTGGTTGAATAAATATAGTTATCACTTAGTGTTGTTGAGGATAATGTTTTTTTACTATGGGTTAATGATGGATGTTAGTAGGGCTGTAAATGAACTGAACGTTCAGTGAATATTTCATTAACCGTTCGGTAAAAAGTTCGTTTATGTTCGTTTATTTATTAAATAAACGAACATAAATAATATTTTACGATCGTTTAGTTAAATAAACGAACATGAACAAAAGTCATGTCCGTTTATTTATGTTTGTGAACGTCCGATTATGTGTTCGTTAACATTTGTTTATGTTCATTTATTTATTTATGTTCATATATCATATATTTTAATTGTATAATTTTAAAAATTGTTTTTTTTAAACAAAACAACACTTTTAAAACAATATTAGATGCATCATTTAATAAATAGCTAAAAGTAAATGGTCGTTTTTGTAATACGTCACATAATTCAGGGGTGTTGCGATTTTTTTTTATTATTTTTTTTAAATAAATTGAAAAGTAATTTTTGTAAATTGTAAGATAGTTTAAGAGTGTATTTTGAATTTCAATTTATTTTTATGCGGGTTATTTGGGTTAACCAAAAAATCCTAATAAGCTTTAAACTCTCACCCGAAACCCCCGAAACCCGACTTTTAAAAATGTTCGGGTTAATCGTGTTAACCCAAATAGACGGATTAACCTTTTTTTTTTTTGCCATTTTACCTGACCCAAATAAGCTTATAATATTGAAAAGATTAAACTTAAAATAATGATATTGTGTATTACAACAAGTATATTTACATAAAAAGTTGGAACTTTTCCTATATATAATAAGACATCAGTAGCTTTGTATTAAAGATGTTGGTTAAATAGTTACCAATTTCTTTAAACAATTGTAATAGACAAATGTCAACATAGTCGACCCCTCTGAGCTCCCTCTCAAATTCCTTTTATCATTTCAGCATTATTTGTGCAAAGGTCTGCACCAGACGTATTGCTTGTTGGTGGTTGTATTCGTCCAGATCAGGGTAGAGATAATCAATAGACCTAGCTACGTACCAATTTAGGTTACCGGATATCACTTGGAATCGTGTAATCACTTTCCAAAGTAAACTATTCGACCCTAATGCCTGGGTATCACGAATATCTACTTGGGATAAGACCAAATGTTGTTAGTGATTTAGGCACAAATCAATAACCCTTCGTGTTTAAGTGTTGTGTGTTTCTGTGTCTATGTATCATGCATAATATGATTTCCTATATATAGGAATATACTCATGGCTAGTCAAACGGAATTATGAGAATTAATCGGCCCATTAATCTCCACATAATTATCCCCATTATAGCCTAAAATAGTGGTTAATTGACCCGTTAAACGAGGTCATACTACTAGCAGCAGAATTGCTATCAGCAGTATCCTGATGCCAGCAGCAGGATCCACTATCAGTGGAAACCAATACTTGCAGCAGAATCCTACACAACCACTATTTGAGTCAAGGTGTTCAGGGACCTGATGGGTGTACACTCCGTACCTCCAAGCCCATTACCAGGTGTGAACCAATCCCACCAGTGCACTAAATTTTCCAACAATCCTCCCCAAATTTAGTTCACTACCTTTGCATGAAAAATAACCATAATACAAAACAAGTGCATAAACGAAAATGTCCTGAGGATTGAATTTCCATCTTAGTAAATTACACGTTCAAATATTCGAGAATCAGGGTGTTCTAAGAATTGAACCCTTCAACCCATTTGAATACCTGAAGATAAAATACACACTAGTTTTCCAACACTTAAACACTCCTGACACTATACAAGCCATGTGTCCATATCCAATTCATAAATGTTGTAAAAGCTAAAAGTCCATAGCTTCCTGAAGCGGCAAAACTTCAACATTCACATAGGTGGTTCCTCTTTATTCATGCTCCTGCCAAAGCACTTTTTCAAAGAAAATTAACCATTAAGAAGTAGAGACTTCATCCTCCTTTTCAGCAGGTTCCAAGCACAAACCTTGGGATGTTTGTAAAACATGTGCTACAGTACACTGAATGTTCAGCTTTCCATATTGAACTCAGCTCCTAAGTTTCCTCAGGAGGGAGTTGGGTGTCCTAGCATTCAGTGACTAAGTTGGACTTTAAACCCATCCCTTTAGCAGACTTTATAACCAAGTCTCTAGCCAGACCCTTGGTCAAGTGATCAACTAAATTCTGTTGAGATCTTACAAACTCGATAGATACCACCCCATTCATGATAAGCTCACGAATCATGCTATGCCTGACACCTAAGTGTCTAGACTTCCCATTGTACATCTGGCTATAAGCCTTTGCCAATGTAGCAGCACTATCACACCGGATAGAAATAGGTGCTATAGGTTTAGGCCACAATGGAATCTCAAGAAGCAAGTTTCTCAACCATTCAGCTTCTTTACCAGCAGCTGCTAGAGCCACAAATTCAGATTCCATTGTTGAACTGGTGATACAAGTTTGCTTCTTGGATGCCCAAGAAATTGCACCTCCACCAAGTAGGAATACCCAGCCACTGGTAGACGAATTGTCTTCAGTGTTACTGATCCAACTTGCATCAGTGTAACCTTCCAACACTGAAGGATAACCAGTATATGAGAGACTATAATCCATAGTTCTCTTCAAATACTTCAGTACCCTCTGAATTGCTTGCCAGTGCTGAGCACTAGGATTACTAGTATACTTGCTCAGTTTACCCACAGCAAAAGCAATGTCAGGCCTTGTACAAGTCATGGCATACATCAGGCAGCCAATCACCCTGGAATACTCAAGTTGAGATACAGCTTTGCCATTGTTCAGCATAAGCTTCTCAGTGGTATCCATGGGAGTACTCTCTGGAGTACAATCAAAGCAATTAAATTTCTTCAGTACCTTCTCAAGGATAACATCTGCCTCCCCCATGTCCTTCATGGAGAACCTTGATGACAAAAATTCCTTTGTTAGGTCAACTTGATTTTGGTCAGTGCCAAAGATCAACATGTCATCAACATATAGACAAATGATGACTCCTTTACCAGATTCATCAAATTTGCTATAAACACATTTGTCAGCCTGGTTAAGAACATAACCATTAGACAAAACCACTTCATCAAATTTTTGATGCCATTGCTTAGGTGCCTGTTTCAGTCCATATAAGGACTTAATCAGTTTACACACCTTGTTTTCATTGCCAGGCAAGATGAAGCCCTGAGGTTGGTTCATATAAACCTCCTCATCCAATTCACCATTCAAGAAAGCTGTCTTCACATCCATCTGATGAATAATCAGATTGTGAATTGATGCCAAAGCAATCAGCAGCCTGATGGTACTGATACGTGCCACAGGGGCATAAGTATCAAAGTAGTCTATCCCTGACTGTTGTTTAAAGCCCTGAATGACTAGTCTAGCCTTTAACTTTTCAATAGTTCCATCTACCTTCATTTTCCTTTTGAAAATCCATTTGAAACCAAGAGGTTTACAGCCTGGAGGTAGATCAACCAACACCCAAGTGTTGTTGCCCATGATGGAGTCAATCTCATCATTTATTGCTTCTTTCCAGAAAGCAACATCCTGGGACTTCATTGCTTCTTCAAATGTTTTGGGATCATCCTCAACAATGAAGCAATAGGAATATTGGTCAGAGACCTCACTCCTTGTACCCTCAATTAAGTATAATTAAAACTCAGGTCCAAATGACTTTGGAGTCCTGACCCTTTTGCTCTTCCTGAGCTCAAGTTCAGGTTGTTGAACCACAACCTCATCAGGGGCCTGAGATGATAAATCATCAGGGACCTCTGATACACCATTGTCATCAGTTCCATTTGGAATCCTGTGACTTGGTCTAGGGACTGATGAGAATCTATTCTCATCAAATAGTGCATCCCTTGATTCAATTATTGAATTAATTGAAACATATTCATTAGGTTCAATAACATAGAACCTATAAGCCTTGGAATGCTCAGCATATCCAACAAAGATGCAATCAATGCCTCTTTCACCCAAAGTTTTCAACTTCGGATCAGGGAGTCTTACAACTGCCCTACAACCCCAGACCCTGAGATAATTCAGGTTGGGTTTCTTTTTAGTCCAGAGTTCATAAGGGGTAACCTTGTTCCTTTTGTTGGGAACCCTATTAAGTAAATAGAAAGCTGTTAACATAGCTTCACCCCAGAACCCTTGACTCAGTCCTGAATAGGACAACATGGAATTAACCATCTCCTTCAGTACCCTGTTCTTCCTTTCAGAGATACCATTTTGTTGAGGAGTATAGGGAGCAGTCGTTTCATGGATTATACCAACAGACTGAAAATACAGAGTATCCATGTACTCACCTCCCCTATCAGTCCTGAATCTTTTGATCAGGGACCCAAGTTGCAACTCAACTTCTGTTTTAAATACTTTGAATTTATCTAATGCTTCATCCTTGGTATGTAACAGATAGACATAACAAAACCTAGAAGCATCATCAATAAATGTCACAAAGTACTTCTTGTTCCCCAAGGAGGGAGTGGCATGCAAATCACACAGGTCACTGTGTATCAGCTCCAAGGGCTCAGTCTCACGATTAACACCCTGAAAAGGTTTCTTAGTTATTTTGGTCAACATGCAAGTTTTACACTTTTTAGTGTCCATGTCAAATGCTGGGATTAACCCATCCTTAGACATATCTTGCATCCTTTTATAATGTACATGGCCAAGTCTAGCATGCCACAGGGTAGAGTCATTCAGTTTAGAGGTTGACATAAAGGCTGAATTAACAGTGTCAGTGATAATATTCAGCCTGAACATTTGATTACACAAATAGCCAAAACCAATAAACACACCATGTTTGGACAAAATAAATTTATCAGATTCAATAACTTGTTTATATCCATGATTATTCAAAACACTACTTGAAACCAAGTTCTTCCTTATATCAGGAACATGAATAACATTAAACAAAGTTAAAATCTTTCCAGAACTAAAACTAAGATCTACACAACCACGACCATGCACCAAGGCTGTTGACTCATTTCCCATGTGAAGAATAGATCCATCATTCAGTGACTCATAAGTCTTGAACCAACATCTATCTTTGCACACATGAACAGTTGCTCCAGAGTCAACCCACCACGCAACATCATCATCCTGCACATAGTTAGATTCAGATACATATGTAACATAATAAACCTGAAGATATTCATTAAACATATTTTGACCTTTCAGTGAGTTGGCTGAACCACCACTCCCTGAACCACTAGTGCCTGAACCATTGGTTTTACCACCAATTTTAACACCTTTGCAATCCCTTTTAATGTGACCAGATTTGCCACATTTCCAACAAGTAGGTGTTGCCTTCTTGTTAGGATCAGCCCTTGTGTTATCCTGATGTTTGCGTTTGCCTTTGTTGTCATTGTACCTGGTGGAATTGTTATGTTCCACCATATTGACAACAGATGCACCAGTAGCATTGCTACTCTTTGGCTTGTCATTGTCCTGCGCCCTGAGAGAATCCTCAATACGCAGATGACTACCCAACTGAACAAGTGTCAGTTCTTCCTTCTTATGTTTCAAGGCATGCTTGAAATCTTTCCAAGAAGGAGGGAGTTTGTCAATGATACAAGAAACTGAAATAGCCTCATCCATGTTCATTTTATGTTGTGTAAACCTTCCAAGTATTCCAAGAAGTTCATTGTATTGTTCCATGACTGGTCTTGAATCAGTCATTTTGTAATTTGTGAAATTACTCACAAGAAACTTCTTACTTGAAGCATCCTCAGCCATATATTTGGCATCCAAGGAATCCCAAAGTTCTTTGGAAGATTCAACGTTCTGATAAATGTCAAAGAGAGAATCAGACATACCATTGAGAATTAAGCCTCTGCATACATAGTCATCATTCTCCCATTTGCTCCTCTTCCTTATCTGTTCCACAGTAGCATCATCCCCATGATCCTCAGGAATGGCAGTACTTAGAACATACACCACATTCATGCTTGAAAGCAAGAAGTGCATCTTCTTTTGCCATCTTCTGAAATCAACACCTTCAAACTTATCCAATTTGGAAAAGTTAGCAGCCATATGCCTCATAGCAGCAGCCATTGATTATCACAAAATAGTTTACTTTGATTGTTGGTGGTTGTATTCGCCCAGATCAGGGTAGAGATAATCAATAGACCTAGCTACGTACCAATTTAGGTTACCGGATATCACTTGGAATCGTGTAATCACTTTCCAAAGTAAACTATTCGACCCTAATGCCTGGGTATCACGAATATCTACTTGGGATAAGACCAAATGTTGTTAGTGATTTAGGCACAAATCAATAACCCTTCGTGTTTAAGTGTTGTGTGTTTCTGTGTCTATGTATCATGCATAATATGATTTCCTATATATAGGAATATACTCATGGCTAGTCAAACGGAATTATGAGAATTAATCGGCCCATTAATCTCCACATAATTTTCCCCATTATAGCCTAAAATAGTGGTTAATTGACCCGTTAAATGAGGTCATAAATATAGATGTAACTGCCATTTGAATAGGTCAAATCAGTTACATATCATCAGCAGGATCCACTTATCACTAGCAGCAGATTGTCTGCTCAGCAGCAGAGTCATACTACTAGCAGCAGAATTGCTATCAGCAGTATCCTGATGCCAGTAGCAGGATCCACTATCAGTGGAAACCAATGAATCCTACACAACCACTATTTGAGTCAGGGTGTTCAGGGACCTGATGGGTGTACACTCCGTACCTCCAAGCCCATTACCAGGTGTGAACTAATCCCACCAGTGCACTAAATTTTCCAACATTGCTTGACCGCTGAGATAACGAAAGGAATTCGAGGGGAAGATTAGATCAGGCTGTTATATTGAACATCGTATATCAATATTAGCAAATGAAGAACGCAGTTGACTTTAGAGTGGAAAGAGTCTAATCGATGACATCACAATTTGATTGTCTAACGGGTTGCTTTTGGTATCATGTTTCTTAACAGTACTCCAGACCTTGCAACAAACAAAAACTTAAAACCCATAATTACCCGATTAAGTGGAAGATGTTATTGACTGGAATCTTTGCTCTGTAAAGCCCAAGGCGTTCTTTATTTGCCAATATTGACATTCGATGTTCTATGTCTATTATAGCCTAGGTTCTATATCAAGTGTGGAGTAAAATATATGTACATAGAGATAGGGCTGAGCATCGCAGACCCAAAACCGACCAAGACCGAGAGGACCGACCAAACCGAAGGACCAGCGGTCCGATATCGGTCTGGATTTTTTCCTTATTTCGGTCTCGGTCCGGTCTAGTTTGGACTGGTCTTACGTAAAACCCAACTATTTTTCCTTCTTGGACCGGACAGACGGAAGGACCGGATCGGACCGAACACATTCGGTCCGGTCCTCGGTCTAAGGTTTTGGGCTAGTTCGGTCTCGGTCCGGTCCGGTTGTGGCGGGATGATATAACTAACACCAGAGATGTTCGTGTCCTTTGGCACCATTTGGAATCGTCTGAAAGGTTTCTATAGGATCAGGTGTCCTACTGAGCTCAACCTTTCACCAGAGAAGGGCGCTTAATATGAACAACAGATCCTACAATAACCATAAGACGAAAATAATGAACCATGCATATCATTTGTTGATGGTCGAAACTGTCTCCGTAGCATGCAACAAAGATGTTACTGCACACGCAAATTCTGATCCTTTAAGGCTGCAAAAATAAAGGTATCGTAAGTAGACATATCCAAATTCAGGAACTGGATATATATGTATGGCATTTCAAATAGAATTAATACCTAGTTGTTCTTTGCCACATTTGTGTAATAACACGGCAAACGAACTCAATCGCGGTCACAAATAAGGTTTAGGACTGAAATTACGATAGTCCTAGTGTCTGTCAATTGTGCAGTAAAATATATGTATATAGAGAATACAAATAACGTACAACTTGTCATGCGCCTTGACTCATATTTCAAGTTTGCCACAGAATTTGGAAATTCAGCTATATTGGTCCAATGAATAATCATGGCCTAGCGGTGAATGCAAGAACTAAGAAGACATGTGGCTGAATATTTTTTCTCAAAGGTTACAGTCCTGAAAAAAAAACTATTAGTGTAATAATAGTTACAAATAAAAGAAGTTTAAAAAAGGGGGAAAAAAAGAAAAAAAAAAAAAAAAAAAATGGATTGTTACATACATTACTTCGTAGATGGATGGTTTAAGCTCGTAAATCGAATTGGAATTCAGAATAAGAACTCCAATAGTGTTAAAGCCCATTTTCTAAATTCCAGTTTGATTTATGAAATTGAACCGTCAATCTACAAAGTAATGTAGGTCAAACCATTAACTCAGCAAGTAATGCAGTAACGTAATTCATATGATGTTACTTTGAACTTGCCCTTAAAATCGTATTGGTATGTCAATGCATGTTATAATCGTGCAGGTTTCAATGAAACATGTTTGCATAACGTTGGCATACCGATAGGTTTTCGAGGGAAAGTTCAAAATACCAAGTCGAAGTGTGTATGACAGTGATGACGATAGTGCTAAATGTATTTCACTTTTGAAAAGTAAACTTAGTTAGCCTATTCATTATTTAAGTTTCTTTATTTTTCCTTGGTCCATATAATATACTTTCGTATAACGACGAATGGTCTACATAACAGGATATATAGTTTTCAACCAGCAATTGACGTGCCTCAGTTATTACCTCAATAGCTGCGTCATTGTCCTAAGCGCAAAGATTATGCAACAGGACATGGAAAAAGGAATTTTGTAAAATCCGCTTCTACAATATCAAATGTGTCTCGAAAGCTTTAACTTTATATAACTAGTTCTACCGTTTTCTCTTAATTCAAAACACACGGGTAAAAGTATAACTCTCGTTTATAGTAAAGAGTTTTGGTAAGATCACGTCGTTCCACAAGTACTGATATTATTCTATGTATCAATGAAACTACTTAGGTTGATTTAGAAAGCGATTAAGAAAATTATGCAAATAACTCAAACTTCAAAAGGATTCAGATATGTGACAAGTATGATCACTCGGATAGTTTCCATAACTCAATGGTAGGCTAATGATGACGATCTCAAGTAGTGAAGCGAGTTCAATCCACAAACGACTATTTTTATCAAAATGGCTTTTTTCACAGATTAACTATTTTGATTCAAGACTTATGTTTCTTTTCCAAGTTAATATGTTTTCACAAGTTCATAGAGACAATTGCAATAATTAAAACGCAGTTGTTTATGACTTAACAAAAGCGGATCTCTCCAACCAATTGATCAAAGCACATAGACATGTTTTGATAATTATATAATGTCAATTAATTCTTTCGACCTATACCAATTAAGTACAACCAGAAGAGATAAACAATGGAAAAGAGTTTTAAACACATCAGAGGTTTCAGCATAAACAAGAAATCAAATGAGATCATATCATAGCCAGATCACTTTATTATATTAACATATCCAAGCAATCATAAGGAGTTTAGCCTAAAATGGCTTTAGTAATCATGCTTACAGTGATGAAATGAGATGTAGAGATAGACATACGCCCTGAATTGAATACAACGATTTCACTACCGTCACTAGCGATCAATTATACCAATACCATGTCGTACTTCAACGTATACCAAAATTATGCTTCACATGCCCAATCTAATTGATGTATTTGACTGAGAAATGATATGATGAGTGTGTAAATACTCATCATTTCTGTCACATTTAGACTGCAAAAACATCTGAAAACACACAGGAATGCCTTAAAATAGATAAAATATCCCTGGATTGTGTTTTTATGCAAAAGGATAGAAAACTGATAAAAAACAAGTCAAGTTTGCAGAATTGGCAGTTTCAGTCCCTGAACTTTCAAAAGTTGTCAAAACTAGTCCTTGGCTATTCAAAACATGGAATTTATCATCAAAGGTCCTTAGGGATTCTCAAGTTGTCAAAATTAATCCTTTAAAGTTCGAAATTACAAAATGGCAACTTAGGTCCCTGAAGTTTCAAAAATGGCAAAACAAGTCCCCCAGGTTTTAAATATTGAAAGTTAACATCTTAAGTCCTTGGGGAAATTAAAACTTGGCATAAAAGGTCCTTTTGATAACTTTGGAGAATTTACATGTTCAACCCTTCATGAATTCAGAAATTACAATTTTGGTCCTTGGGCTTAAAACCTATACAAACTAAACGGACATAACAAAATAACCCAACCAAATCCAAACCCAATCCTTCAACCCAGTACACCCAAAGCCCAACTCCAAGCCCACTACTAGTTATAGAACCGTTTCAAATAATCCATGGGTCAAATAAGTCAAACACCCGCCCCCTGGTTCTTCTTCCTCACGTGGGAGATACTGCAAATCCACCTTCCCTCCTTACTTCCACCTCACAAACCTCACCCCTTGTCTCCCTAGCCTCCCCTAACCTCCAAAAATCATTTATTGTTCCTAAAACTATCCAAGCAACCCAAGAGCAGTTTAGCACGTTTTCCCGCCAAAAATCCAAGGAGGTCAAAAAGTCTTGGAAAATATCTGAATACAAGTGGGATTTGTTCCTTGGGGCCCACTGAAGCTGAAAGATGATTAATATAAGCAAAGGGAAGCAAGGAGAAATCTATCTAGTGTAATTTTAGTAAAATTTAGTCGAATAGTGTAATTTTCCCATTTTAAGTGTACTTTAAATCTTTCAAGTTATTTTTCCTGTATTCTAAGTGTGTTGTAAAACTGTTTTAAGTGTTAATTTCAATATTCCATTTTGAATTCAGAGTATGCAAGTTTTCTTTATTAAAATTCTCATAATAGCTTGAAGTTATTATTAGTTAATACTAAGGACTCATGTAGCTCATATAAGCTCCCATAAAGCTTATAAAAGCTTTTAGAAACCTTAAAACCCAGTTTAGTAGCAAAAAAGCAAAAATTACAAAAAAATAAGAAAAAATCAAGAAAAATAAAAAAGGAAGAAGAAAGAGGTGAAAAAGATGAAGCAAGGCTGAAAGTTGATTGGAATTGGGTTAAAGGGTCTGTGGAGACCTATTAGGTTTGTCCTTTGGTTCTGGTTCTACATTCTCAGCTTGATAACTCTTGTAAGGATTTCTTTAATTTTTGCTATTCACTGTTCATAGCTAGTTAATTGTTGTTTCATGCTTATTTAGGTCTGATTGGATCATAGTAGATTGCTATTAACTAGTTTCTAGCCTTGAATCATTGTTTGCTTTAAAAATTTGGCATGACAGTCCATTAGGGTGTGTTTAGATAGAACTGTCTGAGTGATCTATGTTGGTTGATTATTGATGCTAGTTGTTTATTTCACTCACATTTGGTCTAATATAACTAGTCAAGTCAAGGAAACTAAGTTGTAAACACTAAAAGGTCAAAATCATTTGATAAAGCCTAGACAGTCCAACTGTCAAGGATTTATATTTGCAAATCTTACTCAATTGGTACTAAACTTGTTTTTCTAGCTTGATTTGGTGTTTTTATATCACAATCTATCACAATCAAGCAGCAAATCAGTCATAAAGTTCATAAAAGTCAATCTTGTGCACAAAAGAAAAAAGTCAAATTGCATGAACTTGAAAATTGGGCAATTTTGTTAGATTTTTAATTAGCTTGTTGTTGTAATCTAGCTTGTGAGCTTTTGCATGCTTATTGTGTCCCAGCTTATGCTTCTTGAGATAATTTTATATTATTTTTTTGAATTTTTCTGTGGGCCCCGCTTAGCCTCAAAGGCAGCTGCAGGGGAAGTTAGCTCCCCTGCACCACCATTGCTTGCTCTCTGTCTTCACTTTCAGTGGACCTGATGCAGGTTTTACCGACCAAGTTTTAATATTTATAATAACTCGTATTACCCTAGGTCTACCTATGTGCACTAACGGACAGAGAATCCGGTCGTGTATAGAATAGAAAATGGTAACTCCGAGGTCGACCCAAGAGCTATGTGGAACGGATTAAGTCAAAGTCTAATGTCACTAAAATAAAGAGAAATGATTGAAATGATTGAATGATTGAAAAGAAATAAAACACGAAAACAAATAATGAAATAAGGTAAAGTTGTGAGCAGTGGAAGAAAAGTGTACTAGCCTAGTTACTACTCCTATATCGTTTTTAGCCAAGTTCCCTATTAAACTCTTCTTATAATTTAGGTGGGGCGGACATATATCACTAGGTGCATATGGTCAAGTTCCCTAGCCTATCTTCCCCGAATCATGCCAGGAACCATGGGATCTCCATGCAGTAAGCCGGCGACAAGTATACGGGTTCAAGTCATTAAGTGCCTCTACACGCAAGACTAATCTCTAAATGGTCCGTTGTCACGATCATAAACCACTTCTATAGCTTCTTAAGTTCATCAAGTGCGGAAGGTGATCCTATGGTTAATTCGCACGCAAGGCAATATGGTCAGTTGTCATCCCTCCCATTTCCTCGCAATCCGTTGTGCTAGGGTCCTATTGTAAATTCTCCTAGCCTGCCAACTAAACTGGGGTCTTAATTCAGTTCGTGAAGGCGCAACAGATACTACCGCAAATCAAAACTACCGAAACTAAAGGTTCTCAAGATATACTATGCATGCACACACGTAATTAAAGCATAATAGAAAAGTGCGCAAACAAGGTTAAAACAATATAGGCATCATAACTAGGCTAGCACCAGAGGTGCTTAGCCAATCATATTATAAAGATCACTTGAATCAATGTTCATACAAATCATGGAATCAAAATGAAATTCAAGAAATGAAACGCTAAAACTTATGGTGATTAGAATGTGAATTCTCCCTTGGAAAGCCTCCGTATGCTGTTGTAGAAGGGCCTCCTAACTCCTCCAAACGATCTCTGACTTTGTGTGTGAGAAAGTTGCTTGTGAAATGTAGAAAATGAGGCTGTATTTATAGGCCCGGGACACGTTACGGCGAAATCACAAAATGTGTTATGCCGAAGTCTTGAAATCTTATCCAGATCCGGGGTTTACGGCGTAACTGAGGTTTCATTACGCCATAATGATCATTTAGGGTTTAGCTCCACCGTAATCTTCAAATGGTTACGCCGTAGAGATAATATCGGATCTGAGCTATCTTTTCGTAGTCTTTGTTACGCCGTATTCCCAAAAAGTGGTTACGCCATATATTAAATCATGGATTAGGACTACTCTCGTACACCTGGTTACGCCGTATTCAGTAACGGTTGTTACGGCGTAATCTTCATATCTGAGGATTCCTTGAGACTTGAGGTTGTTACGGCATAATCTAGGATAGATGTTACGCCGTAACTCTTGATCAGTGTTGACTTTGGTCTTCTAAGTAGAAATCCAAGCTACGGCGTAATTGAGAGAATGAGTTACGCCATAGATTATTTCCAGCATACTATCATTTGTCTATCTTTAGCACGTACTTTCCACTTTCCACGTTCTCCTTAGCTCCTATTCTCATGCTTAACCTGGATACAAAATATAAACGAATCATAGCATATATCCAAACAATAATCAATATAAACGAGCATAATAGAGGGAAATTGACACTTAAATATCAGGCTTATTTGATGTTATCAAATATCCCCCCACTTGAACTCTACTTGCCTTCAAGTAGACCTTATTAGAAGTATTCTTAAAAAGATATCCCCCAACATTACTCGGGAAATATGAATCTAAAAATATCCTATGCTAGAATTTCTCAAAGCCGAACACCTCACGAAAAGGGAACAAACACTCACTCTCTCTATATTCTAAGTGTCAATTTTCGGGGTGATCACTCATTGCTCAGTCATAGTCTGTATTCTATCATAGGCTTGGCTGTTACACAAAACTCCCCCACTAGAGCTAAGGTTGGAACAACTCTCGAAGGCAACATTGGGTGAACATATATAAGGTTAAGGGTGATGTGTCGTTACTAACATGCTACGTCAAAAGCGACAAAGGAAATGATACATGACCGGAATGCCGGGCAAGACACCAAGACCTGCTCGGACCCTTCACCTAAGCATGATTCATGACTAAGGGTAGGAATAAACATGAGATAACACATAATTGGTGTAAAATGAAAAATAACAAGGAAATAGTCTAAACCTAAAACTAAGTCATCATCATCCACCGTTCGCCCAAGGTCTAAGCTTCAAAACGCAGAAATTGGATCATAACAAGTAAGTGTGCCATTAGAGGACGTCATGATGGGCACAAAACTTGGTCTTCATGTTGGTGTAGAGATAATCACCAACTCGTTTCTTCAAATGTGACCGAAGTGGCCTCTTCGATGCTAATTCTTTAAAAGCTCTTCATCAAAAGTGCTATACATTTGTGCACTTGTTTCTTCAACCTATTCGCATACATAAATTCACATTTTTTTTCTTTTTTTTGAATCATAACTAAAGAAAATACATCCCCCCACTTGAGATGAACAATGCATGAGAATTTGGGGGGTCTTCAAATGATCTTCAATGATTTATCTTTGTAGGCGTGATTCCCGAATTCCTTCACTTAGACCTCGAACTAGGGCAAACAACAACTTCCCAATCATAGACTAGACTACACGGTAGGCTAAGGTGTAATGGTGTAACGAAACAAAATATTGTAGGGTAAGAAACGAAAGGAATGGCTCAAAAGGGTGTACTACGGGTATCTTGCACTAAAGATGAGTGCAACAAAAGGGTTTACACGGGGGTCGAGAAGTCGAGGTGACTAATCTATAAACACACACATACAAGGCTATTTGGGTGATAATCCTAAAACGTTGCCTTCTAAAATTGCCCCTTCCAAACGTGTCTAGCACATTACTCGTCTATGGGTTTGAAATGATGTAAAAGCCATGTTCTAAAGTTTACAAAACTACCGGCACACTTAATATTTGGGGTGGATTTGGGTAAACAGGGTGAAACTGAATAGGCTAAATCCTCACCATATGAATTCAAGGGTTAAATGCGCTCGGCTAAGGTCTATTCTAGTTAGGTTAAGAAAAACATGTCAAAATTTTAAAAATGGCACAATTTTTCAAAATAAACTAGAAAAAATGAGGGCAAATGAAGTTCAATATAATTCTACTCCCGTCCCCCCACTTGAAATGTACAAAGTCCCTTTTGTACTAAAAATGAAGAAATTGTGAAGAGAAGGTAGAATTAGAGCAAGAACTTCCCTGAGGTTTGCTCCATAAATGAAAGAAGGATCACGAAAAATCGTCGTGCCTTCACTTGCCTCCATGAGCAAACTCCATTTCCCTGAAATCACATCACTACCACAAGCATAAATCTACAAAAATAAAACAAAGAAAATCCTAACTCACTTTCGTAGGAACCACGGTTGCATTTAGCGTATGCAACAAGCCTTTTAAACCGCTTGGTGTCCCAAGTGGACGAGTGAAGTCTCGTGAGGGTTTACAAGGAACATACCCACAAAGTTCATTTAAAAACTAATACAAGTTAAGTAGGTTTGAAAACATTTAAAAGGGAACACCTCAGAAAGGTGTTACGGCGTAACCAAGGAATTGAGTTACGCCGTAAATAGAGAAAACCTGGAGAGATCAGCTATGGTACGGGGGTTACGGCGTAGTCGTAGGACTGTGTTACGCCGTAACTGCTGATCAGAGAGCATTAGTTCCTGCAGAAAATGCATTCTCTCGTTTCTCCACACTCCAATTCCTGCAAAAATGTAAAACAAACCTACAAACCAACAAAATAAAGAAAAAGGATAATACGGGTTTTCTCCTGTAAGAGCTCTTTTGTTTATTATCGAGTCTTTAAGTTAGACTCATTCTCACGGTCGATCACCAATGGCTGTTGCCCATCTCGTGGACATGCCCTCTTCCATGTTGTATCCACTCAATAAGTCCTAAGTCTTTTTTATATTCATCACCAAGCATTAAGCAACCTGTGTAGAACTTCTTTATCTTTTGGTGCGGATACTTATACCCATTAGCCTTATCCTCATCACTTAATTCAAGAAGCGGCCGCATACGACTTAATTGCTTGAAATTCAAGTGCTTGAAATTTTTCACGACCCTTGGCATTCTAAAAATTGTTTTGTCATTCCTATACTGTAGCCACACTATTCCTTGCTTAGCATCTTTTCCTAATCCTGATGCAGCTTTGGAAGGACTTCATAAAATTACTCTGGTCAGTCCATCTTCAACAAACTCGCTCACGTCATCTAATACCACAAAATCCACAAGGAAGGTGTACATGCCAATGAAGATATGGACGTTTGTAGCAATCCCTAGGAAATTGTTTCCTTTATATTCCAACTCTTTAATCATGATTTGGTTATAGCACTCTTTGGAAATAATGTTAACAGGCGAACTCGTGTCAACAAAAGGATGAAAATCCGCATACCCAATTTTGCAAGAAAGCTGTAAGTTATATGGGTTCCTGTGGTGTATTCTTGTCCCCATTCCAAAGAACATAGTTCGTCCGACATCTTTCGACTGCTTATCTACTAGTGGGACTTTCTCAACCTCAACTTGGAAATCATCCAAACTCACTCCCAACGCGTCATTGTTTTCCTCAAAATCTATGAAAACATCAAAGTCATCTCCCGACGAGATTTCATTGTGTTCTTGCGAAGTGTAGGGGTTATGTTGGCCAAAAACGCATCCAATTGGTCTCCATAGTCTCCTTCTTCGTGAACCTGTTCCATCATACAAACTTTTTGGGGCAAAGTAGCACAATTGTTAGCCATAAAGGTTAGAACTTCTCCGTTTACTTCAATAGTCATTTTTCTAGCAAAAACATCTACTTTGGCATGAGCGGTAGCAAGCATAGGTCTTCCCAGAATTATCGGGATCTTACCATCTTCCATCATTTCGAGAATAACAAAATCTACTGGAAAAACAAACTTATCAATTTTGACTAAAATGTTTTCCACAATTCCCTTAGGGGATTGCATCATTTTATCTGCCATTTCAATGTCCATTTTAATAGTTTTAAGGTTCCCACTCCCAAGCGTAAGAACATAGAATAGGGCATAATACTAATACTAGCCCCTAAATCGGCTAAAGCATTGCTAATTTCAAGATTGCCAATGAGACAATGGAGAGTGAAACTTCCTGGGTCTTTTTCTTTTGGTGGTAGTTCATTCCTTATAACTGCGGAACACCTTGCATTAAGCTGTACTGATTCCATCTCTTCTAAGCTCTCTTTTTGCTCAATGAGTTCCTACACAAATTTCACTTTGTTAAAATCACCTTTAATTGATTCAATAAGAGGTAAATTCACGGGGAGGGCTCCAAGATCATCGAGGAGAAGCTTTTCTTTATAAATCCTTGATTTAACTTTTTCAGAGAATGTTCTGGGATTAACAATAGCTTCCTTGGTGATTCCAATATTGACAGCACTAATGATTTCCTCGGTCGCAACGGGCTTTTTGAGACCGTTCATGATGGCAGAAGCGCATTCACTAACTACATTCTCCAATTTAGCGATTCTTTCGTTATGCTCTTTAAGGGATGTCATGGTGAATTCAACAAATTTTTTCAACATTTCATCCTCACGTGCTTGCCTCTTAGATGATTCTTCCATGTACCTTGAGACTAATTCCTCAATTCCGCCTCTTGTCGTGCTAACCATGCTTTTCACCTCTTCCTTTCTTTGTTCATTTTCTTCACTATTTATTTCCTCTCTTCTTTTCATGAAGAGTTCTCCATATTCCTCCTTGCGTTTGACGAAAGTCTTCATAACCTTATGTTCGAAGTTGTCTTTAGGTCCAAATCCGGTCTCAGCGTGCCACTTGTAGCAATGGTTTACGATTCTTTGTATTGCTTCCAAGGCAAGATCTGGAGTCATCCGAGGAATGTGGAGCTGATCATCAAGCAGTTGGCGGTTATATTTGTCCAAGCCTCGATAGAAGATAATGACCATTTGGTGTTTGTTCAGGTTATGCATTGGGCACCGGTAGAGGAGTTCATTGTACCTTTCCCATGCTTGATAGAGTGTTTCCTCTTTAACTTGCATAAACCTATGGATCTTCCCCAGCAATTCTGACATTCGAGATGGAGGACAGTAATGCTTTACAAAAGCTCTTCGAAGATTGTCCCAAGATTGCTTTGATTCAGGAGGAAGTCTATTAAACCAAATTTTAGCTGCTCCTGTAAGAGAGATGGGGAACACCTTAAGTATTAGCGAATATCTTGACACGTTCGGTATGCTAAACAGACTGCAAAGATATAACACTTCTTCCACATGCTCATGCACATCATCATCGGCTTCCCCAGCGAACTGCGTACGATGTAATTCTTGCGTGAGCGTACTTGGAATAGAATAACCGTCATGATTAGGTGTTGAATCAAACATCCTTTGGCAGCTTGCGTTAGTCTTTTCCAAGTATTGGTTTATTGTGATCTCATCGTCGTCATTGATGTTGCTCACCTCAGCTTCTGAGTTGGAGGACTCAGAATTGTAAAATAAGAAAATATTATGAATGGGTACAGCGGACACATTTCTTTTAGCACGAAACTGTCTTTCCGGATTATCAAACGGTGTAGCCAAGAATGGTTTTGAGCTCCTTGTCTTGTATCCTGACATAATAACAGAAATAACAAGTAAGTAATAGCAGACTTAGAATTGAATCCTAAAATAGCTCCCCGGCAGCGGTGCCAAAAACTTGATGCAGGTTTTACCGACCAGGTTTTAATATTTATAATAACTCGTAATACCCTAGGTCTACCTATGTGCACTAATGAATAGAGAATCCGGTTGTGTATAGAATAGTAAATGGGAACTCCAAGGTCGTCCCAAGAGCTATGTGGTGCGGATTAAGTCTAAGTCTAATGTCACTAAAATAAAGAGAAATGATTGAAATGATTGAAAAGAAATAAAACACGAAAACAAATAACGAAATAAGGTAAAGTTGTGAGCAGTGGGAGAAAAGTGTACTAGCCTAGTTACTACTCCTATATCGTTTTTAGCCAAGTTCCCTATTAAACTCTTCTTATGCTTTAGGTGGGGCGGACATATATCACTAGGTGCATATGGTTAAGTTCCCTAGCCTATCTTCCCCGAATCATGCCAGGAACCATGGGATCTCCATGCAGTAAGCCGGCGACAAGTATACGGGTTCAAGTCATTAAGTGCCTCTACACACAAGACTAATCTCTAAATGGTCCGTTGTCACGATCATAGACCATTTCTCTAGCTTCTTAAGTTCATCAAGTGCGGAAGGTGATCCTATGGTCAATTCGCACGCAAGGTAATATGGTCAGTTGTCATCCCTCCCATTTCCTCGCAATCCGTTGTGCTAGGGTCCTATTGTAAATTCCCCTAGCCTGCCAACTAAACTGGGGTCTTAATTCAGTTTGTAAAGGCGCAACAGATACTACCGCAAATCAAAACTACTAAAACTAAAGGTTCTCAAGATATACTATGCATGCACACACGTAAAAGCATAATAGAAAAGTGCGCAAACAAGGTTAAAACAATATAGGCATCATAACTAGGCTAGCACCAGAGGTGCTTAGCCAATCATATTATAAAGATCACTTGAATCAATTATCATACAAATCATGGAATCAAAATGAAATTCAAGAAATGAAACGCTAAAACTTATGGTGATTAGAATGTGATTTCTCCCTTGGAAAGCATCCGTATGCTATTGTAGAAGGGCCTCCTAACTCCTCCAAACGATCTCTGACTTTGTGTGTGAGAAAGTTGCTTGTGAAATGCAGAAAATGAGGCTGTATTTATAGGCCCGGGACACGTTACGGCGTAATCACAAAATATGTTACGCCATAAGTCTTGAAATCTTATCCAGATCCGGGGTTTACGGTGTAACTGAGGTTTCGTTACGCCGTAATGATCATTTAGGGTTTAGCTCCGCCGTAATCTTCAAATGGTTACGCCGTAGAGATAATATCGGATCTGAGCTATCTTTTCGTAGTCTTCGTTACGCCGTATTCCCAAAAAGTGGTTATGCCGTATATTAAATCATGGGTTAGGACTACTCTCGTACACCTGGTTACGCCGTATTCAGTAACGGTTGTTACGGCGTAATCTTCATATCTGAGGATTCCTTGAGACTTGAGGTTGTTACAGCGTAATCTAGGATAGATGTTACGCCGTAACTCTTGATCAGTGTTGACTTTGGTCTTCTAAGTAGAAATCCAAGCTACGGCGTAATTGAGAGAATGAGTTACGCCATAGATTATTTTCAGCATACTATCATTTGTCTAACTTTAGCACGTACTTTCCATTTTCCACGTTCTCCTTAGCTCCTATGCTCATGCTTAACCTGGATACAAAATATAAACGAATCATAGCATATATCCAAACAATAATCAATATAAACGAGCATAATAGAGGGAAATTGACACTTAAATATCAGGCTTATTTGATGTTATCAGGACCCCATAGGGCACTCTAGTGGGCCCCATTGGCTAAATATTGGTTCTTTGGTTAGCCCAGCTGGCTGTCTTCCTATTTCAGGCCTTGTTAAGCCATAAGCTCTCTTGAGCTTCCCTAAAACTAGCTGCAAATAGAGTGACAGCAGACTGCACTATGCAGTTGGTCAAATTGCTTATTTAGCATTTCTAGCTTATCTAGTGCTTCAATCTTGTTGTTTTTGCCCAAAGTTTGTACCTAAATCACCCAAAGTTTATTAGCTTAAAGCTAATTTCTAACTTTTTGCCTTCACAGTTCACCAATGTCAACTGTCTAGGCTTAAGCACTCCAAATTGCTTATTGTTAAGCACTAGCTGATCCCATTTCACAAATAGTCTCTCATTTTCAGTTTAAAGTAGGTTTTTAACAAGAAAAACCAGAAAATCCAACTTTAAAAATAGTGATAGCTTCTATTTGATAGAAGTTATCTTTTTCATTATTCTTTTTAGCTTATTATTAAGCACTTTTATATTTTCATATTTTTCTTTAGTTCCTTATAGTTTAAAGTACTTTTGAAAAATTTTCTAGATTTTTCTATTTTTATTTACTTTTTTTTATAATTATTATTAGATTAATTAATAAATAATTAATATTAACTTATTAAATAGAAGTAATAGTTTTTATTAAATAATACCAATTTTTATATTTTTCCTAGGTTCTAGACAACTGAAAGTATTTGTAGGAATTTTTCTAGATTTTTACTTTGTCATTTAGTAATTTTGAGAATTAATATTAATTTAATTAATAATTAATTAATATTATGGTATTAAATAGAAAAATTAGATTTTATTAAGTAATACATAGTTTTTATAATTTTCCTACCTTTTAATTAAGTTAAAACATTTTTAGGAATTTTGATGCGTGGTTTGTGAACCTTACAACAGGTTTTACCTCTCGAGGGATCTCAAGAGGCTTACAACCCCACCAGAAAGTGTACCTGACCGATGTAGTATAGTGTAGTGGTAAGTACTGGGGATTGATCGTTCTCCACAGGGAATAATGTCGTTAGGTTATGAAAGCTACTCTAAATAGGTCTAGGGGTGAAGGAAGATTATTTTTGTATTTTTATATTTTTATGAAAACAATTAAATCTTGGGTTTTGAAGAGAGGGCGGAATTAGTTGCTAGTCAACTAACCCAAATAACTACTATTGCAAAGAAAATAAAATAACTAATTAATCTAAGGTTGTGAAACTTATGAGGAGACAAACGTGTTTACTTAAATTTCATTATTCCCTAACTATCTCTTACCGGTTAATCAGTGTGTGTATTAATTGCGTGGATGAAGGGTGTATTCCTAGCAAGTCGTGGGGTGGCGTACATAACTCCCCAATCCTATGAGCTCTTATCTCCTCCTACAACAATGTGCACCAACACATATACATAGGGATTGTAAACAGTGGCTCACGCATTAAATACTACCTTAATAGCCGTGGCACGCGTTGACTACATGTTTCCTAAGACGTCTAGCAGGTTACATATAAGAGTTTAGCTAGTTTTCTTAGGCCTAACATCGATGGAACAATCATCCCAACAAGTAATAACACACCAACAACCAATAATTAATAGTTAGGTTTCATTAGATCTAAGCAAACACAAAGAAGTCTAGCCTAGCATGTTAATTGAAAGACAAGCATGAAAGATAATTAACCAACACATAGACATATTGATTAAATTAAGAGAAGACTTATCTTTAATTAAGCATGAAGGGATCAAGGGTGGAAAACCCTTGAAAATACAGTGAAAAGTCGTCTAGGGTTTTCTCCCAAAAGTTGTACCAAAGTTCCACCTTAATGAATGAAAAATAAAAGAGTATATATAGAAAAATAGTCTCGGACGGCGTCAGGTTATACACCCTGACGCCGTAAGCTCGCCGCCATTAGGGTTTCCAGATCGCCTAGATCTATCTCTGACGCCGTCAAGTGTAATTTGGGTCTGGGCCGTCTCTCTTTAGCTTAACACCAGACGGCCTTGGGTCTCTAAAGCCTGACGCCGTCGGGTGCAATCTTTAGATTTTCTTCCAAGGGCGTCTCGTATAGTCCAATCCACTCCTTTGTTCAGGTTTGCTGACGGCGTCCCATTGTGGCTCTGACGTCCAAAAACGTCCAAAATAGCATGTTTTCTAGAATTCTTCTCAAAAGTACCTAAAATGACAAAAGGAACGATTTAGGGCAACATTTGATCATATTTGCTCGATTTAGGGGTTAAATGACCCCCTAAAAGCGTAACACTTTTCACCTCATCAAGTACCCTTACACTTGAGATTTGCTTGTCCTCAAGCAAATAGGCTTTTATTCCAATCAAAATATGAGTTAGGGGTCATTTAACACAAATATAAAAGTAATTACAACAAATAGTTACTCGACCCTAATCATAATGAGCACGGAAATCATACACTAGCACCTCATAAATAGTGTTTGGATACTCTCATCTCTCAGGTGTCATAAATTTAAAATCTCACAAATGAAAATGAATAATATCACTCACTACCTGTCATAACAAATAGATTACCATAGGCTTGAAAGAGGACAGATTACTCCTCCACTAGGTGTAAGCACCTAAGATAAACTATCAAAGAGGGCTTTCCAAAGGGTTATAATGTAAGGTGTAGGGATATGATAAACACGGTTTGGTTGGAATAAAGGGTATTTTACTTGTGTCAAGTTAATTACCATGATAAAATACATGTACTATACAATATTGCCAAGACAAGAATAGACTCGATCTTAAGCTAATGAAACAAAAACATCAAATAAACATAAAAGGAAACGGGATGGTAGTCCGTATGTTTTTCTATTTTCATTTTCTCATTTTTTTTGTATTTTTCTTGATTTTTTCCATTTTTTTTATTTTTTTTCTTTTTATTTATTTTTTTTTATTATTTTTTTTGCATACACTCTTGCCCTACCATCCAAAATAATACATTATAGGGGAGTTGCATCCCCTAACACTTGAACTTTTACATAACTTTACATTTACTATTCTAATGACTCAAATTAAGATAATCGAAAAACTTGGAGTACTTTTAAAATATTTTGCACATATGGGGGTAATAATGTTGTTCTTCCCCGTTACTCCATTACACTAGTACTTTACCCATGAGTCCCGATCGTCCCAAAACAATATGTACAAGGATATGACTTGACTTAGCAACCATGTAATTGACTAGATAACTAACAAGGGTTTAAACAAATGTTGTCACAATAATGTACTAAAGATGAGTGCATACAAGGTAGGTTAAGGCGATTTGGGTGTACATTTTAGTGGGGTGTAACAAATTCTCACTTTGAGTAAGGTGCTCAAAGGTCGAAACGAAAAGATAGGCTCAAATGGGTGTACTAGGGGTATCGTGTACTAAAAATGAGTACATCGCAAAGGGTGTGGGAGAATTACTTGACCAATGTAGCCAATGTAATTATGACAAATAAAAACACGGGTATAAAAACAAGGGGTTAATCCTAATGCCTCTTATCATTTAGTAGATCTAACTACACGAATGTAGTCTCACTTTTGGATTTGAGATGGTCCTAATGCAAGTTCTAGAATCTAAGTATTACCGGTACTCACATCATAGCATCAATAATGGATGCTTCTCCTACCAATTCTGGGGCGAACCTCACATATTTGGGGTGGAAAATTTTTTTAGTGGTACGGTTTTGTGCTAGTCATACAATTCCCTATCCATGAGACGCTTATTAGGACTAAAGTTCCGCTTCTAAATATTGTAAAAAATTTTAAATTGGCGATAAAATTGGCCTAACAAATATTTATCTCGGTTTAACTACAAATTTACCATCAAACAAACAAAAATCAAGTGCAATTGCATTCTCTAAGGTGTCAAGCTTTACCCTCCCCTTACACTTAAGATGAACATTGTCCCCAATGTTCAAATGAAGACATAAAAGTGAATAAGGTAAAAGAATGAAATCAAATACTCCCCTGATTTGTTTGATGTGGATAGTGAGGTAGCATGGTTAGATCTTCTTCCAAGAAAACGAAGGCTTCAAAGCTTCCTTTCCGAAATGTAAATCATCTTCTTGTCCAAAATAACCTGTTAACCTGAAAAAGAATAAAGGCGAACCTCGCGTAAAATCGGCGGTATTTTCTATAATAGGATATAATGCTTGTGGAATGAATGTTTCTACAGAATTCCTGGAGATTATAAGTTAGAGAGTTAACAAAACATTTTATGATTCCGGAATAAAAACAAAACTTTCAAAATTTGCTGAAAATTACTGCCTGACGCCGTCAGGTTATAACCCCTGACGCCGTAAGAAATGATCTGACGGTTTTCTCATGTTAAGTTTCCGGAAAATTTTCTGCAAAAACTATACCTTACTTCCTGGAATTCCTGCATAAACATCATTATGACTCGATACAAGCATTTGACTCAAACAATACTAATATGAATGTTAATTTACATTGTTATGATTCATGTTCATTTGTTCTTAAAAACCGATTTAGATTTCCCTTACACTTATCTTTTGCAAAATACCTTTATATGTAGTTAAGACGAAGTTAAAAACAAAATAAAGCATTTTCACAAGTTAATTTTGAAGTATGAATCAATAACAAGAAAAATGACAATCATACGGAAGCAAATAAAATCAAACAAACAAACAAATAAACAAACACACAAAACAAATAAAGCTTGGGTTGCCTCCCAAGAAGCGCTTTTCTTTATTAATTAACGAGTCTTGTAGCTAGACTCAAAGTCATGGCTTATCTAGTGTCTCTTATTCTCACATATCCGAGTGTGAGCAATCTAATTGTTGCCTCATCTTTCTTGTATTCATCGTCCAACTCTAAACATCCATTATAATATTTCTTATTTTTCTCATGTGAATATTTGAGCCCCTTTCTCTTATCATTCTCGCTTAACAAGTTAATAGGCACTAGTTTATTACAATACTCAATGGAGAAGTTCTTAAACCTAGGGTGTGATCAGGGCATTTGATAAACATAATCTTCATCCCCATCCGAGAATGTAATTAACCCATCCACATGTTTTTCGTCAAGGTTGGTTAACCTTTTAAAGGGTTCTCCAAAAATGACTTGGGTTAACTTGTTGTCAATAAATTCTCCTAAGTTGTCCATAACCATAAAGTCCACCAAATACACAAAACTTCCTACGAACACGTGAAGTGGTTCAACCCTAGCGACTAAGTTATCTCCTTGATATTCTAGCTTGTCTACCTTGATTTTGTTATAATTAGCGCGAGAGATTATATTCATAGGTAGAGATGAGTTAAGATAAGCATAAAAACTATGATAACCAATCTTACACGGAAATTGCATATTAAAGAGGCCATCCATTTCAATCTTAGTCCTAGGGTCCACATACTTAAAGGGATCAATTTCTTCTTTTCTTCTTACCTCGTTAAGTACTTCTCCATCATCACTATCTGTATCGGGATCGGAGTCATAAAATGGACTATTTGCATAGTCGTTCTCATGGTCAGACTCCTCCATCTCAGAATCATTACCAAAGTGGTGGTTGGGTGAAAGGTTGTTGTTTTCTACGATTAGGGCGGGAATGGGTAGTTGGAAATTTGGACGGCGGAAAACACGAATAACAGGGATCAAGCGATCAATATTACTCATGATGTAGGTGGAAGATGTCACAAACAAAAGCACAAAGAAATAAGATAGACTAAAGAAAATCCTAGAAAAATAAAGTAAAAATCTCACCAGAAAGGAATCTAGTGAGTAGACCTAATACAATACAAATTCAAAACCTAAACAATAACTATTTCCTAGCAGCGGCGCCAAAAACTTGATGCGTGGTTTGTGAACCTTACAACAGGTTTTACCTCTCGAGGGATCTCAAGAGGTTTACAACCCCACCAGGCAGTGTACCTGACCGATGTAGTATAGTGTAGTGGTAAGTACGGGGGATTGATCGTTCTCCACAGGGAATAGTGTCGTTAGGTTATGAAAGCTACTCTAAATAGGTCTAGGGGTGAAGGAAGATTTTTTTTGTATTTTTATATTTTTATGAAAGCAATTAAATCTCGGGTTTTGAAGAGAGGGCGGAATTAGTTGCTAGTCAACTAACCCAAATAACTACTATTGCAAAGAAAATAAAATAACTAATTAATCTAAGGTTGTGAAACTTAAGAGGAGACAAACGTGTTTACTTAGATTTCATTACTCCCTAACTATCTCTTACCGGTTAATCAGTGTGTGTATTAATTGCGTGGATGAAGGGTGTATTCCTAGCAAGTCATGGGGTGGCGTACATAACTCCCCAATCCTATGAGCTCTTATCTCCTCCTACAACAATGTGCACCAACACATATACATAGGGATTGTAAACAGTGGCTCACGCATTAAATACTACCTTAATAGCCGTGGCAGGCGTTGACTACATGTTTCCTAAGACGTCTAGCAGGTTACATATAAGAGTTTAGCTAGTTTTCTTAGGCCTAACATCGATGGAACAATCATCCTAACAAGTAATAACACACCAACAACCAATAATTAATAGTTAGGTTTCATTAGATCTAAGCAAACACAAAGAAATCTAGCCTAGCATGTTAATTGAAAGACAAGCATGAAAGATAATTAACCAACACATAGACATATTGATTAAATTAAGAGAAGACTTATCGTTAATTAAGCATGAAGGGATCAATGGTGGAAAACCCTTGAAAATACAGTGAAAAGTCGTCTAGGGTTTTCTCCCAAAAGTTGTACCAAAGTTCCACCTTAATGAATGAAAAATAAAAGAGTATATATAGAAAAATAGTCTCGGACGGCGTCAGGTTATACACCCTGACGCTGTAAGCTCGCCGCCATTAGGGTTTCCAGATCGCCTAGATCTATCTCTGACGCCGTCAAGTATAATTTGGGTCTGGGCCGTCTCTCTTTAGCTTAACACCAGACGACCTTGGGTCTCTAAAGCCTGACGCCGTCGGGTGCAATCTTCAGATTTTCTTCCAAGGACGTCTCGTATAGTCCAATCTACTCCTTTGTTCAGGTTTGCTGACGGCGTCCCATTGTGGCTCTGACGCCGTCAGGTAGCAGTTTCAGCCTTCTTTTGAGACTTTGTCGTTTTCATCACTTTATGCTCCAAAAATGTCCAAAATAGCATGTTTTCCAGAATTCTTCTCAAAAGTACCTAAAATGACAAAAGGAAAGATTTAGGGCAACATTTGATCATATTTGCTCGATTTAGGGGTTAAATGACCCCCTAAAAGCGTAACACTTTTCACCTCATCAAATACCCTTACACTTGAGATTTGCTTGTCCTCAAGCAAATAGGCTTTTATTCCAATCAAAATATGAGTTAGGGGTCATTTAACACAAATATAAAAGTAATTACAACAAATAGTTACTCGACCCTAATCATAATAAGCACGGAAATCATACACTAGCACCTCACAAATAGTGTTTGGATACTCTCATCTCTCAGGTGTCATAAATTTAAAATCTCACAAATGAAAATGAATAATATCACTCACTACCTGTCATAACAAATAGATTACCATAGGCTTGAAAGAGGACCGATTACTCCTCCACTAGGTGTAAGCACCAAAGATAAACTATCAAAGAGGGCTTTCCAAAGGGTTATAATGTAAGGTGTAGGGATATGATAAACACGGTTTGGTTGGAATAAAGGGTATTTTACTTGTGTCAAGTTAATTACCATGATCAAATACATGTACTATACAATGTTGCCAAGACAAGAATAGACTCGATCTTAAGCTAATGAAACAAAAACATCAAATAAACATAAAAGGAAACGGGATGGTAGTCCGTATGTTTTTCTATTTTCATTTTCTCATTTTTTTTTGAATTTTTCTTGATTTTTTCCGTTTTTTTTTTAATTTTTTTTATTTTTATTTATTTTTATTTATTATTTTTTTTTGCATACACTCTTGCCTTACCATCCAAAATAATACATCATAGGGGAGTTGCATCCCCTTAACACTTGAACTTTTACATAACTTTACATTTACTATTCTAATGACTTGAATTAAGATAATCGAAAAACTTGGAGTACTTTTAAAATATTTTGCACATATGGGGGTAATAATGTTGTTCTTCCCCATTACTCCATTACACTAGTACTTTACCCATGAGTCCCGATCGTCCCAAAACAATATGTACAAGGATATGACTTGACTTTGCAACCATGTAATTGACTAGATAACTAACAAGGGTTTAAACAAATGTTGTCACAATAATGCACTAAAGATGAGTGCATACAAGGTAGGTTAAGGCGATTTGGGTGTACATTTTAGTGGGGTGTAACAAATTCTCACTTTGAGTAAGGTGCTCAAAGGTTGAAACGAAAAGATAGGTTCAAATGGGTGTACTAGGGGTATCGTGTACTAAAAATGAGTACATCGCAAAGGGTGTGGGAGAATTACTTGACCAATGTAGCCAATGTAATTATAACAAATAAAAACACGGGTATAAAAACAAAGGGTTAATCCTAATGCCTCTTATCATTTAGTAGATCTAACTACACGAATGTAGTCTCACTTTTGGATTTGAGATGGTCCTAACGCAAGTTCTAGAATCTAAGTATTACCGGTACTCACATCATAGCATCAATAATGGATGCTTCTCCTACCAATTCTGGGGCGAACCTCACATATTTGGGGTGGAAATTTTTTTTTTGTGGTACGGTTTTGTGCTAGTCATACAATTCCCTATCCATGAGACGCTTATTAGGACTAAAGTTCCGCTTCTAAATATTGTAAAAAATTTTAAATTGGCGCTAAAATTGGCCTAACAAATATTTATCTCGGTTTAATTACAAATTTACCATCAAACAAACAAAAATCAAGTGCAATTGCATTCTCTAAGGTGTCAAGCTTTACCCTCCCCTTACACTTAAGATGAACATTGTCCCCAATGTTCAAATGAAGACATAAAAGTGAATAAGGTAAAAGAATGAAATCAAATACTCCCTTGATTCATTTGATGTGGATAGTGAGGTAGCATGGTTAGATCTTCTTCCAAGAAAACGAAGGCTTCAAAGCTTCCTTTCCGAAATGTACATCATCTTCTTGTCCAAAATAACCTGTTAACCTGAAAAAGAATAAAGGCGAACATCGCGTAAAATCGGCGGTATTTTCTATAATAGGATATAATGCTTGTGGAATGAATGTTTCTACAGAATTCCTGGAGATTATAAGTTAGAGAGTTAACAAAACATTTTATGATTCCGGAATAAAAACAAAACTTTCAAAATTTGCTGAAAATTACTGCCTGACGCCGTCAGGTTATAACCCCTGACGCCGTCAGAAATGATCTGACGGTTTTCTCATGTTAAGTTTCCGGAAAATTTTCTGCAAAAACTATACCTTACTTCCTGGAATTCCTGCATAAACATCATTATGACTCGATACAAGCATTTGACTCAAACAATACTAATATGAATGTTAATTTACATTGTTATGATTCATGTTCAGTTGTTCTTAAAAACCGATTTAGATTTCCCTTACACTTATCTTTTGCAAAATACCTTTATATGTAGTTAAGACGAAGTTAAAAACAAAATAAAGCATTTTCACAAGTTAATTTTGAAGTATGAATCAATAACAAGAAAAATGACAATCATACGGAAGCAAATAAAATCAAACAAACAAACAAATAAACAAACACACAAAACAAATAAAGCTTGGGTTGCCTCCCAAGAAGCGCTTTTCTTTATTAATTAACGAGTCTTGTAGCTAGACTCAAAGTCATGGCTTATCTAGTGTCTCTTATTCTCACATATCCGAGTGTGAGCAATCTAATTGTTGCCTCATCTTTCTTGTATTCATCGTCCAACTCTAAACATCCATTATAATATTTCTTTTTTTTCTCATGAGAATATTTGAGCCCCTTTCTCTTATCATTCTCGCTTAACAAGTTAATAGGCACTAGTTTATTACAATACTCAATGGAGAAGTTCTTAAACCTAGGGTGTGATCGGGGCATTTGGTAAACATAATCTTCTTCCCCATCCGAGAATGTAATTAACCCATCCACATGTTTTTCGTCAAGGTTGGTTAACCTTTTAAAGGGTTCTCCAAAAATGACTTGGGTTAACTTGTTGTCAATAAATTCTCCTAAGTTGTCCATAACCATAAAGTCCACCAAATACACAAAACTTCCTACGAACACGTGAAGTGGTTCAACCCTAGCGACTATGTTATCTCCTTGATATTCTAGCTTGTCTACCTTGATTTTGTTATAATTAGCGCGAGAGATTATATTCATAGGTAGAGATGAGTTAAGATAAGCATAAAAACTATGATAACCAACCTTACACGGAAATTGCATATTAAAGAGGCCATCCATTTCAATCTTAGTCCTTGGGACCACATACTTAAAAGGATCAATTTCTTCTTTTCTTCTTACCTCGTTAACTACTTCTCCATCATCACTATCTGTATCAAGATCGGAGTCATAAAATGGACTATTTGCATAGTCGTTCTCATGGTCAGACTCCTCCATCTCAGAATCGTTACCAAAGTGGTGGTTGGGTGAAAGGTTGTTGTTTTCTACGATTGGGGTGGGAATGGGTAGTTGGAAATTTGGACGGCGGTAAACACGAATAACAGGGATCAAGCGATCAATATTACTCATGATGTAGGTGGAAGATGTCACAAACAAAAGCACAAAGAAATAAGATAGACTAAAGAAAATCCTAGAAAAATAAAGTAAAAATCTCACCAGAAAGGAATCTAGTGAGTAGACCTAATAAAATACAAATTCAAAACCTAAACAATAACTATTTCCTGGCAGCGGCGCCAAAAACTTGATGCGTGGTTTGTGAACCTTATAACAGGTTTTACCTCTCGAGGGATCTCAAGAGGTTTACAACCCCACCAGGCAGTGTACCTGACCGATGTAGTATAGTGTAGTGGTAAGTACGGGGGATTGATCGTTCTCCACAGGGAATAGTGTCGTTAGGTTATGAAAGCTACTCTAAATAGGTCTAGGGGTGAAGGAAGATTATTTTTGTATTTTTATATTTTTATGAAAGCAATTAAATCTCGGTTTTGAAGAGAGGGCGGAATTAGTTGTTAGTCAACTAACCCAAATAACTACTATTGCAAAGAAAATAAAATAACTAATTAATCTAAGGTTGTGAAACTTATGAGGAGACAAACGTGTTTACTTAGATTTCATTACTCCCTAACTATCTCTTACCGGTTAATCAGTGTGTGTATTAATTGCGTGGATGAAGGGTGTATTCCTAGCAAGTCATGGGGTGGCGTACATAACTGCCCAATCCTATGAGCTCTTATCTCCTCCTACAACAATGTGCACCAACACATATACATAGGGATTGTAAACAGTTGCTCACGCATTAAATACTACCTTAATAGCCGTGGCACGCGTTGACTACATGTTTCCTAAGACGTCTAGCAGGTTACATATAAGAGTTTAGCTAGTTTTCTTAGGCCTAACATCGATGGAACAATCATCCCAACAAGTAATAACACACCAACAACCAATAATTAATAGTTAGGTTTCATTAGATCTAAGCAAACACAAAGAAATCTAGCCTAGCATGTTAATTGAAAGACAAGCATGAAAGATAATTAACCAACACATAGACATATTGATTAAATTAAGAGAAGACTTATCTTTAATTAAGCATGAAGGGATCAAGGGTGGAAAACCCTTGAAAATACAGTGAAAAGTCGTCTAGGGTTTTCTCCCAAAAGTTGTACCAAAGTTCCACCTTAATGAATGAAAAATAAAAGAGTATATATAGAAAGATAGTCTTAGACGGCGTTAGGTTATACACCCTGACGTCGTCAGCTCGCCGCCATTAGGGTTTCCAGTCACCTAGATCTATCTCTGACGCCGTCAAGTGTAATTTGGGTCTGGGTCGTCTCTCTTTAGCTTAACAGCAGACGGCCTTGGGTCTCTAAAGCCTGACGCCGTCGGGTGCAACCTTCAGATTTTCTTGCAAGGGCGTCTCGTATAGTCCAATCCACTCCTTTGTCCAGGTTTGCTGACGGTGTCCCATTGTGGCTCTGACGCCGTCAGGTAGCAGTTTCAGCTTTCTTTTGAGACTTTGTCGTTTTCATCACTTTATGCTCCAAAAACGTCCAAAATAGCATGTTTTCCAGAATTCTTCTCAAAAGTAACTAAAATGACAAAAGGAACGATTTAGGGCAACATTTGATCATATTTGCTCGATTTAGGGGTTAAATGACCCCCTAAAAGCGTAACACTTTTCTCCTCATCAAATTTTTACTATTCATCTTCTATTTTTTCTTATTTTAATTTGTTTAATAAGTAATTAATTAATAATTAAGTTAGTAATTATTAAATTAGTTAAATAATACATAATATAGATTTTTTTTTGATATTTTTATAGGATTCCTGTAATGGTTAATTAAATTAGTAAAAATTTTCATAATTATCTAAGTTAGTTTGATATTTTTAATTAGTTTAAATAATTAAATAAGTAATTAAATAGTTATTAATTAATAATAATTGATTAAATTGTTTAAAATTTTTATTTTCTTTTTTCTAAAATTTTCTTTATTTACTAGAAGTACAAAAAAGTAACTTTCATTTTCATGCCCCTTGTAGTTTTTAGTTTTCACCTTTTGTTTTGTACGTTTAGATTTATTTGAATTTAAACGTACCTTTTTAGGTTTTAAACGTTTTTAAATATCTGGTTTTTCAAGCTTTGTTAATAATCTTTGTTTTTCAATTAAAACCATTAGTTTAAATCACTATTCCCCCTTCCCATTCAGTTTCACTTGATCGCTAAGCGTTCACACATTCAGTTGCACAGCTCGTTGGGACTTAACGACCCGGGAATACATTGTACTCCTTGGTTAGTTGGCCTAAGCTGTTTGTTCATCTTAACCACATAAGTGGTTGTTTTGGACTGACTGTTAAGGGCCAATCAAATTTTGGCGCCGCTGCCGGGGAGCTGTGCTAAGCAATTGTCTTACAATCTAGCTGATTAGTGATTCTGAATACTCACTCTTTGTAAATTTGCCACCCTTGTCCATATTTCCACATTTTCATCTAAAACCAAAAATAATCGTGAAGTTAATTCGTTTAACCGATCGATTGCCAAAAATACCACATTTTTAGATTCCAGAACACAAAAAACACAAAAATAATCTTCTTCCCCATTATCATAATTCTCTCAACTCTGAGTCTCCTTAGAGTTGAATTCTAGTGCATGAGCACTCGTTCTTCGAGGTCTGAGAGCCCATTACGTGAGCTTGTCAGGATTCCTAGAAGGCGCAGCCGTAGACGTTCTGCCCCAATAGTCGAACCTCAGGTTCGTACTATACCAAATAACTCCTTTATCATGGCGGAGGAACGGCCTATGTGTGAGCTTCTCCAGGCACCCATCGAGGGTTACGGAGATGCCATCGTTGTCCCAACCATCGTGGCTGATAATTTTGAGCTCAAAACGGGGTTACTGAATCTTGTAACCTCGAGCCAATTTTATAGATTTGAGAGGGACGATCCCCATGCACATATTCGATGGTTTAACAAAATATCATCTACCATCAAGTATAAGAACGTCCCTCTCGAAGCAATCAAGCTTCTTCTTTTTCCATTCTCCCTCGAGGGACAAGCCCGGATTTGGCTTGAAAAACAACCCCCTCGTTCCATTGAAACATGGGAGGACTTGGTAAAGAAGTTTGTGAATGAATTATTCCCTCCCTCTAAGACAACCAGTCTTAAGAATGAGATCATCAAATTCACACAGAAATTTGATGAGTCATTCAGTGAATCATGGGATAGTTTCAAGGAATTGTTCCGCAAATGTCCTCCCCATGGTTTTTCTGAATTGATTGCAGCTCGATACTTTCTACAATGGTGTGAGCCAAACTGATCAGGATTCTCTAAATGCCTCAGCTGGTGGTAATTTCCTGAGCAAAACCACCAAAGAAGCTTTGGCGATCATCGAGAACAAATCCAAGGTCCGCACTACTAGAAGCAAACCGGTTGTTTCTCAAATTAGTGTTGGTCCTTCTTCTTCCTCATCGCCCGTGAGACAATCTAGCACCGATGCTAAGATTGATAAACTCACGGATGTCATTCAAGCTTTGGTTCTCCTCAACCAAAAGAAAGTCTCCTTTCCACAAACTTCACCTCCTGCTGAAGTAAAAAAAGTGGAAGTCTGTGTAACTTGTGGTGTCCCCCATGCATACTACAATTGTATGGCCACTGACGGTAGTCCATTTGAGGCTCATGTTGTAGCTGGACCTTCCAATCAAGGAGGTTACCAATATCACCCTCCCACGGACCCAAATTACCATCCCAACCAATATCCTGGACCTCCTGGTTTTAATCAAAACCAAAATGCCCAAAATCGGAATCAAAACCAGAACCGCATGAACCAAGGTTTTCAAAACCAAGGTAATCAAGGTCAAGGTTTCCAAAATCAGGGCTTTCAAAATCAAGGTTTCCAACAACAAGGAAACTTCAATCGAAACCAAGGTTAGGGTAACTCCAATCAGGGGAATTTTCATGGAAACAACCCACATCAGGGAAATTTTCAAAATCAAGGTCCCAATCCGAACAATCGTGCCCAATATTTTCCTAACCATGCCATTGTTCCAACCGGACCATCATCTGATGAGTTGTTAAAGCAGTTCATGAAATCCCAATAGGAAATGAACCAGTTATTGGTCAGCCAGATTTCTAACATCAAGAAATCTTTAAATGATTGACCCTCAGGCTCAGGAACACTTCCGAGCAACACGATCGCTAACCCGAGGGGCGATGCTAAGGTGATCACAACCCAAAGTGGTGTGTCATACAATGGACCCACAACTCCTACTACCGCTTCTTCTTCTTCTCCTCCCAAGGTAGTGGAGCGTGAACCTGAGGCAACAAAGGACAAAGTTCAATTTACTAGCTCACCAAGTACTACACACGTCCACCCTCAGGTTGTCCCAAAACCAAAATCCACACCAAAAGTTGTCTTCGAACATCAAGAAACCCATGATGAGATTCCTGCTCCAAAATCCAAACCATCAACTTCAATACCATACCCATCACGCCTTAATGAACAAAAGCTCCACGAAAAAGCAAGTCATCAAATGGCTAAATTCTTTCAAATCTTCCAAGATTTGCATTTTGACATTAGCTTCGCGGATGCTATCATTCTAATGCCCAAGTTTGCATCGACCATCAAACACTTGTTGAGCAACAAGGAAAAACTGTTTGAAATGGCAAAAACTCCTCTGAATGAGAGCTGCTCAGCATTTCCATTAAAAAAGCTTCCTGAAAAGCTTGGAGACCCCGGAAAATTCCTCATTCCATGTGTTTTTCTGGGTATGGTTGAATGCTTCACCTTGGCCGATCTTGGTACAAGCATTAACCTGATGCCATATTCAGTTTGGAAGAAACTCTCTCTTCCGGAGCTTACCCCTACCTGCATGACTCTAGAGCTTGCAGATCGATCCATATCTCGTCCCCTTGGCATTGCTGAGAACGTTTTTGTGAAAGTAGGGAAGTTCCATTTTCCTGCTGTTTTCGTGGTGGTTGATTTCAATGCCGACTCAAGGGTTCCTCTTATTGTTGGAAGAGGATTCCTAAGAACGGGCCGTGCTCTTATCAATGTATTTGAGCAAGAAATCACTCTGCTTGTTGGTACTGAAGCTGTCACCTTCAACCTTGACCAAACTTCGAGATACTCCTCCAATTATTACTCTGAATCGGTTAACCGAGTCGATGTCATTGATGTTGCTTCTGAGGAGTACTCTCAAGAAGTTCTTGGTTACAATCATAATTCTTCGAGTGGAAATCCCACTCCTGCTTCTCAACCTATCATTTCCGACTCTTCCCCTTCCCTCACTCCGTTTGAGGGAAGTGATTTCATTTTGGAAGAGATCGATGAATTTCTCAAGAGTGATTCAATTCCAAGAGGAATTGATCATAATGAGATTGATCTGGAGGGAGATATTCTTCTCCTCGAGAAATTGTTGAACCAAGACAATTCTCTCCCACTCCCTCCCGTTGAGCTTCATAATGAGGAAATCAAGTCAGTTGATAAACTGAAGAATTTCCCGAGGTCGAGCTTTAGGACTTACCTCCTCATCTAGAATACGCATTCTTGGAGGGTGATGATAAATTACCCGTCATAATAGCTAAAGATTTAAAAGATGAGGAGAAGGCTGCTCTCATAAAAGTTTTGAAGTCACACAAGCAAGCCATTGCTTGGAGACTCTCCGACATCAAGGGTATTAACCTTGAATTTTGTACTCACAAAATTTTAATGGAGGATGAATTCAAACCAGCAGTTCAAAGCCAGAGAAGGGTTAATCCAAAAATACATGAGGTGATTAAACAAGAAGTTCTTAAACTTCTTGATGCCGGATTGATTTACCCCATCTCTGATAGTCCTTGGGTTAGCCCAATTCATTGCGTTCCAAAAAAGGGTGGCATAACTGTTGTCACTAATGAGGATAACGAGTTTATACCAACTCGGCTGGTTACAGGGTGGCTTGTCTGCATCGACTATCACAAGTTGAATGAGGCCACCCGCAAAGACCATTTTACTCTACCCTTTATGGACCAGATGCTCGAGAGATTAGCGGGAAATGAGTACTATTGTTTCCTGGATGGTTTCTCGGGATATTTTCAGATCCCCATTGATCCTCAGGATCAAGAAAAACCCACTTTTACGTGCCCTTACGGAACACTTGCTTACAAATGTATGCCTTTTGGCTTATGTAATGCTCCGGGCACGTTCCAAAGGTGCATGATGGCTATCTTTTCCGACATGATCAAAAAAACTATGGAAGTCTTCATGGATGACTTCTCGGTCATTGGGGATTCGTTCCAATCCTGTCTCTCCCATTTAGACAGCATGCTTAAAAGGTGTGAAGACACGAATTTGTTTCTAAACTGGGAGAAGAGCCACTTTACGGTCAAAGAGGGCATTGTCCTCGACCATAAGATATCAAAACTGGGGATCGAGGTAGACAGAGCTTAAATCGATGTCATTGCCAAGTTGCCTCATCCCAATACCATCAAAGGTATTAGGAGCTTTTTGGGTCATGCCGGTTTCTATCGAAGATTTATTCAGGATTTTTCCAAAATCTCCCGGCCATGACCCATCTCCTCGAGAAGGATGCTCCTTTTATCTTCTCACCTGAGTGCATGGAAGCTTTTCAAACTTTGAAAGAAAAGCTTACCGAAGCACCGATTCTAGTTTTCCCCGACTGGGACTTGCCATTTGAGCTAATGTGCGATGCTAGCGACTTTGCTATTGGTGCAGTCCTGGGGCAACGAAAAACAAAATATTTCCTGCCAATACACTATGCAAGTAAGACAATGACCGAGGCACAATCTCATTACACCACCACTGAAAAAGAATTGCTAGCTGTGGTGTATGCCTTTGAGAAGTTTTGGCCATATCTCATCTTTACCAAAAGCATAGTGTACACGGACCACTCGGCTTTAAAATACCTCTTTGCAAAACAAGATGCAAAGCCGAGGTTGCTCCGTTGGGTTCTCCTCCTTTAGGAATTTGATATAATCATTCGTGATAAGAAAGGAGCTGAGAACCTGGCTGCCGACCATCTATCTTGATTGGAGAACCCACACCAGGATGTGTCCGAGAGGAAGGAAATAAATGAAACATTTCCTCTCGAGACACTTAATGCGGTTGCCTTTCGAGGACACTCTATTACCCCATGGTTTGCAGATTTTGCAAATTACCATGCGGGTAATTTTGTGGTGAAAGGGATATCGTCCCAACCAAAGAATAAATTCTTTAAAGATGTGAAACATTATTTCTGGGACGACCCCTACCTATTCAAGATCTGCGCGGATCAAGTCATCCGGCGGTGTGTATATGGTCAGGAAGCTATTGACATTCTCAAAGCTTGCCATGCTGGACCTACTGGGGGACATCATAGCCCTAATTACACCGCCAAAAAGGTGTTTGATTCCGGCTTCTACTGGCCCACAATTTATAAGGATGCCCACGATCTTATTCACTTTTACACTCCAAAAACGTCAAAAATGCTTCCTTTTCCACATTTCTTCTCGAAAACACCTAATTGACAAAAGGAACGATTTAGGGTAATATTTGATCAAATAAATACGATTTCGGGCTTAAATGACCCCCAAAAAGCGGTACACTTTTTGTCTCATCACCAATCATGATACCAAGAACGTACTAAGTAGTTGGGAATTTGATGTTATATGTTTGTGGCAGATTGGGGGTGCTATTTATAGGCTAGCTGTAGCTGATCATCTTCTGAAGTACGCCGCACTTACACGAAGATCAGCGGGCTTCAACAGCGATACCAGTGTGCTTTTGTTATAACACCGATGGGCTTCATAACTTTTCTTGGTGCAAAAGGGTCATAATTAAACTGAAGACCGACACACTTTACTCTATAGATCGCCGCACTTTATGATGCTGACCCAGATTATGGGAATGATTATAGCTCCCGTAACCGGCCTACTTTGATAGAAGATCGGCGCTCTTTATGCTTTTTTAGACTTTTCTTTTCTTCAGCTCGGACTTAACTCCAATGCTTATGCTTTATTTTGATAATGGAGATTCTATGTCGATTGGACCTGAAATGTATTTACATGTAATCAAGTATGCAAAGTCCATAGAAAACATTAAGAAACTAACAAATAACGCTATATAAAATATGTATAAATCGAGCGTTATCAAATCCATTCACACTTAACTATTGCTTGCCCTTAAGCAATGTAAGAGGAAAAATAAATTAAGGCTTTGCAAGATTGGCCTGAAGAGATAACACTTGTTAGAGACAAAGACATATTCATTATTTTATTCCAGGAATCAATACTTAACTCGATCACCTCACAAAGAAAATATTTTGATTCACACAATTTCGCTCAATAGGGGTGATTATATGGGAACACTGCATTTGCACAAACGTAAGGCATAAAGCTATCATATGGTTGTACAAGATACGTAAACATAACCGTTGCGGCGTGAGTACCAGGTAAATATATAGAAAGAGGGCAAAATACAGGGTTTCTGGATTAGGATATAAGGAATGGAAATTTAGGAATAATTTGGAGATATAAGTAGCAAAATGTCCGGAGAGTTTAAGTACTGCTAGCCACTACCATTCATAACTTTTTTACTTTAGTTTTTCTTTCTCATAGGCTATTCTTTTGCCTTTATTCATCATTTTACTAATGGATTTTGTAACCTTTCTGCACTTCATAGAACTTTTCTTTATACATTAGTGACTAGCAAATTAATTGTACAATAATTTGCAATACCAGGCTTCGATGGAGATCGAAGGTTTAATGGGGTGTATGATCTCGCCAAGCTCATTCGTAACCTGAAAATAAGAAATACTAAAACCCTACGTTAAGTGATTGCGTAGGGGTTGGACCCTGCGAACCACCTCCAATGTGCGAATATGTATTTGATATGGTAAGAATGTAAGTGTAAAGTGAGTTTCTAAGTGTTAGTGAATGTACCATAAGTGATCGCCCCTCCAAGCTATTTATAGGGGAAGAAATAGGCCTTGAAGGGTTGTTGCACATATTTTGGGGGATCATAGGGGTGTCCCATGATTTCAAGTAACCGATGGGCTTAGTGTCCCATGTTCTCAACCTTGGCGGGAAAGCTGAGGTAAAAGAGGAACATGGGTATGACTAGGTCAAGCTTTTCCTCTGTGCTATTATCTTCGAAGGGTCCACTGATGCATGTGCGTGTCGTGTAGTATAGTTACGCATTGCAGGAGTGTTAATGCTTATTCAAGTTTTACATTTATAATTAGCCGACTTATCAATAACACACACACTTAACGAGCAGTGTACCCAGTCAGTATGTATATAGTGGTAAGCAGAGTGTCGATCACTAAGAGTGGAATGCATTATCTAGTTATTCTGATCAGTATTTTAATATCTAAGTTAGCTTTACAATCTAGGTTAGCTATACAACCTAATCTAACGCAAGGGGGTTTCAGCCTGTGAGACTGGCACGGTTTTGGTTACGATTATACTAACTAAACTACTCCTAAACTACTGACCAATTACTACGATACAGAGACAAGTATGCATGTACACAAATAGATACTTGAGACAATAAGAAGTCATGTCCTTATGATTAAGATAGTTTGTCACTTGTTTTATTGCTAGTTTTATATGAAGTGTATATAACTAAACCTTTCTCGTTGGCTATAATCTTATCGGCGAGTAAACTCTTAATAATTACTTATGACTATCCTACTTTTCTAAAGACATTAGAATAAATAGGCGAGGAAAGAGGCATGGCGACTCGATCAATGCTCAGCTAGACACAGAGGTTATCAGTGCACTAATAAAAGTTACCAAAGACATCAACATATAAACTTTAATCGATGGGAAAGCAATTTTAAGGTGGGAAAACGGTCGTTATCGGGAAATACCGGCCATCAATCCTGATGGATTAAAGTGTACTAATACAATAAAACAAAACTACTTAATGAATTAAATACATTGCAGGACCTTCTTACAACTCTAGTATCTTTTGTTTGGTGTGTCTTATGCACCTTCTTCTTCTGAAATCGTCTTTAGGGTTTGGTAAAAGGTCTCTTAAATTCGTATGGTCTTGGGGTATTTATAGTCTTCTGTCTGAGGGATCGATGCGGCGCATGTAATGGTAGATGCGGCGCATTGACTTAACTTCGCGTGGGGTCCAAGATTAATATATTCTGGAATATTCGTACACCGTCTTCAGATGCGGCGTAACTTGATCTTCGTATGCGGCGCATGTATATTAGCAGTCTTGAATCTTTATCTGGTGAAATCTTGATGGTGATGCGCCGTGTATCAGAAGTGTATGCGGCGTATCTGGAGTAGAACAAGCTTGATCTTCTTCGTTGACAAAAGTTTCATATGCGACGCATGTCAGAATGGCATGCGGCGCATTCTTCAAAGTCAGGCAATGGTATTCGAATTCATCTAAGTATGATATTGCGTCGTATCTGTTGAGTGAGATACGGCGCATCTTCTGGATTTCAGTAGACTTTTGACATCTTGCTCGTTTTGCTTCATATTTAGTCTAAAATCGCCAACTTTCACCAAATACCTGTTTTTACCTGAGAATTACAAAAGTAAACATAAAAGCACCAATTCTCATACATAATATAATAAAACAGGTCAATTAGATAGGATAAATGATGGTATAAATATTTACTTATTTGAGTTCATCAAATATCCCCCCACTTGAACTTTACTTGTCCCCAAGTAAACCTTAGAATTAATCTTATGAAAATAGGTCCCAAAGGATTTTTATCATTAAGCACGTATTCGTCTATTGTCAATATCACACAACTAAACACTTAACAAAGTAGAAACCAAAATAATATTTCAATGTTAAAACAATTCTAAATCGTTTAGTTGCTCAGTCGTGACGAATATTCTATCATAAGCTTGGCAAGGATACGCATCTCCCCCACTAAAGCCAAGGAGTAACAAGTCTAAAGCGGTAAAAAGGGTTTTAAGGCTTAAGAGTTGAACCTAGATTCGTTCAAACATCTCCTGCACAAACTTAGTAGATCGCTAGCGCGAGTCCTCGACGCTTCTCCTAGCGGATGGTCACTAATGTGCTCCTTGGATCGCTAGCGCGTTACTTGTGTAACGGATGGTCACCAATTCCTACACTAGATCGCTAGCGCGCTATTCGATTAATCTAATACTCGGATGGTCACTACCTTATTCACGCATTTGATATTCTTACTTAGCCACCATTATATCCGGATGCTCGAGAGCTAATAACGAATATAACAATATGGTTGGGTATGGATAACATTTAGGATATAAATTGGTGTAAAAGAAAAATAAACAAAACGAATAGATCAAAATCCTAAGTGTGGTTAATTACTTTCCCAACCATCCCATGAATAAGACACAATTTATTGAATAACTCACGCTTTAACACATGAAACACACACGCTTTAGGTAGACACGAATTATACTCAATAAAATCTCAATCAAAGAACAATCCTTAGTTGGCGTTCCCATAACGTCCAACTCCCATTCGATCCATAGATATAGTATAATAACAACAATATAAATAACAACTTTACATAACTTTACAATGTTGGATTTAACAAACTTCCAACTTCTTCTTTTCATTTTTTCGATTTTTTTTTTCCTTTTTTTCGATTTTTTTATTTATTTATTTTTTTTTATTTTTTTTTAACATAAACATAAACATAGATGTGTAAAATTTCACCACATCACTATAACGATATCTCTGGATAATTTTTCATACTTTTCATGACTTCAGAAATAACTGTAATAGTGAAAGTAGTAAACACACGAAAAACAAGACTCAAAATATACCATATCTACTTTCACTCTAATTGCATTGTGCAATTTCCCGACCTAACCAAAGATAATGAATTACGCACGCGAACATAGGTAATGTAAGGAAACACACTTTGCCTAAAGCAATTAACCACGGATTTTTAATCTACAGGGTAGGCTAAGGTGTAAGGGTGTAACGAAACATAATAACAATAGTGTAAGTCCTAAAGGAATGGCTCTATGGGTTTTTCTAGGGGTATCTTACTCTAAAAATGAGAGTAACAAAAGGGTTTATACGGGGGTTAACTAACCAGTGTAGTTAGTTAATAAACATAACATATAAAGGCTTTTTTTGGGTGTAATCCTAGAAATTTACCAAGTTAGACAAGTCACTCCAATTATATCAATAATACTCATTATGGTGGTCTCACATAGTATACAAGCCAAGTTCTAAAGTTTACAAGTCACCGGCACACTAAAGTTTTTGATATTTTCGAAAGAATAGAGTTATGTGTGCGGTTATGCAATTCAGACTTTAAACAAAAACATGCTAAAAATTTTTGAATTTTGATATATTAAGCGCATTTTAAGCATATTTTGAAAAAGTTTAGGACAAGTAAATGTTCTAATTCTCCATCCCCCCACTTAAGTTGAACAATGTCCTTGTTGTTCTTGTCAAAGGTTGAAAACAAGGAAAAATAAAAGAATTAGAACAGAAAAACTCCCCTGAGATTTGCTCGGTATGATCCTCCATTATGCGTTTATTGAGCAAAAATCAACTTTGTTGTGGATGTAGGCTTTTAAGCTTCAAAAATTGATGTATCCACAAAAATTGCAGGAAACTATAAGACCATAATAACCTTTACACACCCGAGTTAAGAAAGGTTCGACTTGCATAATACATTAGTAGTTAGTGAAAATTAAAAATAAAAATAAAACTGTAAATCATCTGGTCAGTCGATGCGCCGTATCTTATGGAAGAAGATACGCCGTATCGAGCCTGGAATTAGTACGAATCAGATTAAAAGATGCATCGCATCCTTAACCAGGGATGCGGTGCATTAAATAAACTGACAGAAAGTTTTAAAGTCAAAAATAAAAATAATGCAGAAAAATAAGATATGACCAGTGCAGGTGATACGCCGCATCCTAAGAAGGAGATGCGCCGTATCTACTGCAGGTCTGACTGACTTGACGCAAAATAGAAACAGCAAAATTTTCCGGGTTGTCTCCCGGTCAGCACTTTTCTTTATTCCAGAGTCTTCAAGTTAGACTCACGTTCAGCTCCTAATTTTGTTCTATTAATCCCCACATGTCCGCGCACGATGTAGTTGCAAATTACTTCGTCACGCACATATTCCGGCCCCAATTCAAGTACACCTTTGTAGAATCCTTTCATCTTTTGGTATGGATAATCGATCCCTTTTTCAGCGTCTTTTTCATCTACAAAAAGAAATGGTGTAAACTTATAACAAAATTTGTTAGGGGCATTTTTAAACCTTGGGTGAGCACGAGGCATAATGTAAGTGATAACGTCGATCCCACTTTGAAAAGTGATTTTTCCTTCGAATCTTTTTGCGTCAATATTCACTTATTTACAAAATGGTTTCCCAACAATCACGTCACCCATTATCGCGATAAGCATCCATGTTTTCCACCACGGTAAAATATGTTACAATGGTTAGATTTCCAACAAAGATAGGTACCTTCATAAATATTCCAACAACGTTCTTCCCTTTATACTCAATTTTGTCTTTCATTATAGAGTTGTAGAAATCTTTTGACATCAAATTAATTGGCAAAATAGTGAAAAAGTTGGCACTAATATGTTTAAATCCTATCATGCAAGGAAATTGTAAATTATATGCGCAATCGACATGGATCTTTCTCCCATAATCACAAAAACTAGGATACCCTTCAAATTCATCATAATTCCTAGTATTTATCATACTAATTCTAGGTGTATCCTCAATCTTTCCATCCTCAATTTTGGGTTCTAAATCCTCCATAAATTGATCATTGATTCCTAGTGGTGAATTAAGATCGTTCAATTCAATATAGTCTCCGCTAAGGTTCTCAAGTGATTCATTATTTACTAAGATTTCCCCCATGAATCTAGCTTCTAGATCGAGGTCCAAAAGTTCTCTTAATCCTAGCATATAGACACTTTTAATTATGCTCTTAACAGGATTTTGACATTTATAGACTAGTTTATTGTTCCCTACATTTAATGAGATTTTCCTTTTAAACACATCAATCTTAGCGTGGGCAGTAGACAAGAAAGGTCTTCCAAGGATTAAGGGAATCTTAGCATCCTCGGGCATATCTAATATAACAAAGTCTACGGGGAAAACAAACTTCTCAATCTTAACTAGTATATTCTCAGCAATCCCTTCAGGTCGTTTTACTGTATTATCGGCCAATTCAATAAGCAGCTTAGTTGGTGCTAATTTTCTTAGTCCTAGGCTAATGAATGTCTTAAGGGGCATAACACTAACGCTAGCTCCTAAGTCAGCTAATGCATTATTGAAAGATATGTCATTAATAAAGCAAGGTAGAGTAAAACTTCCTGGGTCTTTTTCTTTATGAGGCAAGGCATGTAAGTCGGTTGCAGAGCTCTCTTCTTTCATTGTAGCCTTGATCTCCTCTTCAATCTTTTCCTTTTCCTTGAGTAATCTTCTTAAACTGATTGAAGAATTAAAGAAAAATTCGGTCTTTGCATGATCCTCCGAACCAGCTTGGGAAAATATCAACCATAATTCCTGAAACACAAAACAAATAGGCTTCGCAGTAAATTTTTTCTACGATGTAGGAAAGTTGATAAGAATTTTCTTCGTTCGGGAATAAGTTAAATAAAAGTCGCTGATATCTGCAGTTGATGCGCTATATCCAAAGAACTGGATACGCCGTATCGTTAAACGTTAAAATTAAATCAGACTTTTATTCAGAAAATAGATACGCCGCTTATGAATTAGGATGCGCAGTATCAAATTTTAATATCAAAAATTGATTAAATTTATTAAATTTAAATGCGCCGTATTAACAAAAGTTAATGCGCCGTATTTTCGTTACATTTCCAAATTTAATATTTTTGATTTCAGCAGATGCACCGTATCGATAAAAATCGATGCGTCGCTTAAGTTTAATAATTCGATAAAACTGTTTTTAATTTTAAGAGTAAATACGCCGTATCTGTGAAAACAGATGCGTCGTATGGCGTTAGGGTTTAGAAAATTTTCTTATTAAAAACAGAATACGCCGTATCTTGGGGAAAGATGCGTCGTACTCGAATTTATTAAAACGCGTTGTATATTTTAAAGAAAAACGCAATACGCCGTATCTGTGAAAACAGATGCGCCGTATCGTTTGTATCAGCACAATACAACGATAGCAGTATGCAGAAAAATAAAAAAGAAAAACAAAAATAAACAAAAACACACAAAAATACAGAAAAATAAAACACACAAAAACAGAAAATATGCAAATTACACAATGAATGCAATCTATCTAATATACAACAAAGTTACAATCTAAAACCTAATATACAATCTAATTAAAATACTTTACAAATTATCAGATAATAACTATTCACTCCCCGGCAACGGCGCCAAAAAAACTTGATGCGTGTGCGTGTCGTGTAGTATAGTTACGCATTGCAAGAGTGTTAATGCCTATTCAAGTTTTACATTAATAATTAGCCGACTTATCAATAACACACACACTTAACGAGCAGTGTACCTGGTCAGTATGTATATAGTGGTAAGCAGAGTGTCGATCACTAAGAGTGGAATGTATTATCTAGTTATTCTGATCAGTATTTTAATATCTAAGTTAGCTTTACAATCTAGGTTAGCTATACAACCTAATCTAACGCAAGGGGGTTTCAGCCTGTGAGACTGGCACGGTTTTGGTTACGATTATACTAACTAAACTACTCCTAAACTAGTGACCAATTACTACGATACAGAGACAAGTATGCATGTACACAAATAGATACTTGAGACAATAAGAAGTCCTGTCCTTATGATTAAGATAGTTTGTCACTTGTTTTATTGCTAGTTTTATATGAAGTGTATATAATTAAACCTTTCTCGTTGGCTCTAATCTTATCGGCGAGTAAACTCTTAATGATTACTTATGACTATCCTACTTTTCTAAAGACATTAGAATAAGTAGGTGAGGAAAGAGGCATGGTGACCCGATCAATGCTCAGCTAGACACAGAGGTTATCTATGCACTAATAAAAGTTACCAAAGACATCAACATATAAACTTTAATCGATGGGAAAGCAATTTTAAGGCGGAAAAACGGTCGTTATCGCGAAATACCGGCCATCAATCCTGATGGATTAAAGTGTACTAATACAATAAAACAAAACTACTTAATAAATTAAATACATTGCAGGACCTTCTTACAGCTCTAGTATCTTCTGTTTGGTGTGTCTTATGCACCTTCTTCTTCTGAAATCGTCTTTAGGGTTTGGTAAAAGGTCTCTTAAATTCGTATGGTCTTGGGGTATTTATAGTCTTCTGTCTGAGGGATCGATGCGGCACATGTAATGGTAGATGCGGCGCATTGACTTAACTTCGCGTGGGGTCCAAGATTAATATATTCTCGAATATTCGTACACCATCTTCAGATGCAGCGTAACTTGATCTTCGTATGCGGCGCATGTATATTAGCAGTCTTGAATCTTTATCTGGTGAAATCTTGATGGTGATGCGCCGTGTATCAGAAGTGTATGCGGCGTATCTGGAGTAGAACAAGCTTGATCTTCTTCGTTGACCAAAGTTTCATATGCGACGCATATCAGAATGGCATGCGGCGCATTCTTCAAAGTCAGGAAATGGTCTTCGAATTCATGTAAGTATGATATTGCGTCGTATCTATTGAGTGAGATATGGCGCATCTTCTGGATTTCAGTAGACTTTTGACATCTTGCTCGTTTTGCTTCATATTTAGTCCAAAATCGCCAACTTTCACCAAATACCTGTTTTTACCTGAGAATTACAAAAGTAAACATAAAAGCACCAATTCTCATACATAATATAATAAAACAGGTCAATTAGATAGGATAAATGATGGTATAAATATGTACTTATTTGAGTTCATCATCCACCTAAAAGGTGAAAGGCTGTGATAGGCGGATTCCCATATGGTAACTATTTATAAATAAACAGTTTGACGGAAAAAGAGATTTTAAGAGGTTAACCTGAGGTCCAAGATGTATCTTTCAAACATGTTCAAAGGGGAGGCCTTCGAGCAGTTCGGAGGGTACGTTGTCAAGCCCCCCAGTCAATAGTGATGTAGATACACTGTGGAATGTATTGCTTTCGACTTCCATTTATGTATTGTAGTCCGTTGTCATAACAAACATTAGGTATGCTATTTGAAATTTAAATTCTACAAAAAATGTCGGATATCGATGCTAACCAACTTCTACAATCTATGCACCTTGGTAGATGCAAGAATATTTGAGTTACTTTCACCATTGACCAATCATCTTTTCAAAATTTAAAAGCTTGGGTTTTGAAATCCAGATAACAAAATCCTATCATTACTTCTCTATAAATATGACTACTCTTCCAATTCCTAAAACAAATCATGCCTTCCCCTCCCACATTCTCCACCCATCAAGCCTTTTGATTAAGAAAGGTATTTTTATTCTTTATTTCTAAATTGCATTTTTAGTGTATGTGATGGATGCAAAACGTATTATCAGAATCCAAAAATGTACTTTGTCTAGGGAAAGACTAGACGAACTTTTGAAAAAATATCCCATTCCTAAAGAATATAAGATAATTCTGCCTACCAAGGATCAATCTATCTTTGATTCCCCCAATGGGTATGTGGGGCTATACATACATTCGTTCCTTCAGTCAAACTTAAGAATACCACTTCATAAGCATTTCTGTGAGGTTTTGCAGTATTATGATGTACACATCTCAAGGTTCAATCCTTTTGGCACAGCCAAACTTACCACATTTATCGTTATGTGCAAAGCTTATGGATTGGAGCCTTCCTTAGATTTTCTAAGGGGCTTCCTTAACCTAGGTCCTGCAGGGACTGGCTTACCCTTTCAAAAAGGGGCGAAACCAAAGTTCCAGATCTATTTCGCAAACCCTTTACCAACATTAGTGACTAGAAAGGAAACTTTTTCTATATTCAGGATACCATTGTGCCTCATGACTATCCCGCCTTAATAGATTGAGCAAACCAACTGGATAAGAAACAATTTAAAGATCCCTTACCTCCTGCTATTCGAAGAAACCCTTCGTATCAATGCCTGGCCCGCTATCCTGTAGATGTGCAAACCTTTCCTGAACCCATACTGTACATGGCTGGGATAATTGAAACATGGAAACACAGCCCCTTGAAGCCTGTGATACTTCGTCATGGTGAAAGTATGTGATATTTTCCTTCTCATTTAAATTATAACATATCTGATGATATTCAATTTTCATTTTCTGTATTGCAGTTATGGCCTTCTGAAACTTTGTGGTTACTGGGAATGATAACGACATGGACTTTACGACCAGGGACCCCACTGAAGGTGACTACGATGTTGGCTCTCCCTGCGCATCTGTTAACAATGGTCTGCTTGAGGCTGCCTTCATAGACCTTTAGCCATTCTGGAGCCTGCCCCATAAATTGAGAATGTAGCAGATTCTCAGGATCCCTATAGTGATGATGTGGAGATCATCGGGGTGACTTCTTCTGGCATAGGTGAATGATTAAAAGAATGCAAGGGTAGCAGCAACGTGACAACGCGAGGTTTGTCTAAAAGAAATATGGGCACTCCCACACCCTCTTCGAAGCCTAAATTATTGAAGCTTTCTAACAAAGGCAAGGGTGTAGGATCTTCTAACCCTCCTGAAATTCCAAATAAGGATGATCTTCAAGGTAAGCAATTTTTTTTTATATATATATATATATATATATATATATATATATATATATATATATATATATATATTTTATCCTTGATAGCTTCTGCTGATTAATTATCTTTTACAGGTCTTCCCAACATAAAGGAATTACCTAATGCCCTGGCGTGCCACCTCTTAGTTTCTTAAATCACTCCTCCAGTCTTGAAAGGCTGCTTCGATCTCCTGAATCTGGAGAAGCTATGTGACTTGCATGACAAGAGTTATACTCGTCAAGCTGCTTTAGATAATGAGTTAAACACTGGGACCAGGGATCTATTGAAAGCTGTGAAGAAGGCTCGAGGGGAGATGGATGTGATGCTTGCAAGGGAGAAAGACAAAGAACAAAGGTACAAAGAGTTGAAGCGAAGTTGTGATGAGGCTATGGAGGAGGATTTAACCATATTTCAACATCGGCCATACCGAGCAAAACCAGGGGAGTACTAGTTTCTTTCATCTCTTTTATTTTCCCGTTATCATAACTTCGATACTTTTCAAGAACATTTGGGACAATGTTCAATTTTAGTGTAGGGAGGGAAAAAGGGATACAGTAGAAACTAATCACTCATTTGATATTTTTCTTGTTTTCGTGTAATAAACCAAAAGAAATACTTGTAATGGTAATTTTAGCATAAAATTTAAATTTTTTATGACATATACGAGTGAAACTTTAGTTTTAATGAGCGTCTCATGGATAGGAGTTATATAGCTAGCATAAAAACCCTACCACTAAAATTTCCAACCCCCAAAATGTGAGGTTCGCCCTTAGTTATATAGGATAAAAGCATTCACCTTTAATGCTTATAAGTGTACCGGTAGTTTATAGATTCTAGAACTTGTTTTTGTGATGCATTCTGAGATCGCTAGTGAGACTACATTCGTGTAGTTAGGATTTACTAAATGATCAGAGGCATTAGGATAACCTTTATTTTAAACATGTTTATATAATTACATTGACTATACTGGTCAAGTAATTCCCCTACACCCTTGCTATGTACTCATTTTTAGTTCAAGATACCCCTAGTTAACCCCTCTGAGCCTATCCTTTTCATGGTTCTCGTGATATTTCCGTGGATTCTGAAATATTAATGAAAAGTATTGTTTACAATCCACCCCCAAATGTACAACCAAATTGCCTTAGCCTTCCTTCTATGCACTCACTTTTAGTGCATTATAGTTATTTGTTAAACCCTTAGTTAATTGTCTAGTTGATTATATAATTGCTAAGTCGAGTCATATCTTGTGCATACAGTTTTTGGATGATTGGGACTCATAGGTTTAGTTATATTTATTATGGAGTAACGGGGAAGAACGTTAAATTCACTATCTCCATACCTATGTAAATATTTAAGTACTCCACGTATAATGATATTCTCAATTCGGCTCATTAGTTAGTTTGTATCTATGTAAAAATTCAAGTGTAGGGATGCAATTATAAATCCCTTTGTATTGATGTATTATTTTGCGGATGGTAGGGCAAGAATGTATGAAAAAAAATAAAAAAAAAAGTGAATATATATATATATATATATATATATATATATATATATATATATATATATATATATATATATATATATATATATAATAGAAAAAAAGAGAAAAAGAAAGAAAGAAAAACATACGGACTACCATCCTGCCTTTTTATTTTTGTTTAAGTCAAGAAAGTGTCAAGAAAAATATAAAATGAGTTAGCAGTTAGTAAGTCGAGTCTTGGCTTAGCAACGCCAGCTTGTACATGTAATTGACTTAGATGATTGACTTGACACCAGTAAAAATTCCCTATATCCAACAAACCATGTTTTTCCATACCTTTACACCTTCATTACAACCCTTTAAAAGCCCTCTTTGATAGTTTATTCTAGGTGCTTACGCCAAAGCGGTGGATGTTTGATCCTTTATCAAACCTATGGTAATCTATGGGCTTTGGCAGGTAGAGAGTGTTTATTTTCCCGTTTCCATACATGTTATACAACTTATACAACCTAGAGATGAGAGAATTCAAACACTTTATGTGAGGTGCTAGTATCTAATTTCCGTGCTTGTTACAACTATCGTGGAATGAGTTTTGTTGTAAATTACTTTTAAACTTATGCTAAATGACCCATAACTTGTAAATTGATTAGGATAAAAGCACATTTGCTTGAGGACAAGAAAATCCCAAGTGTAGGGATATTCGATAAGGATTTAAAATGTACCTTTTTATGGGGTCATTTATGCCCTAAACTCGTATATATTTGATCAATTATTGTCCTAAATTGTTTCTTTTCACATTTTTGCTACTTGGGAAGCAAAAGACAGAAACGAGCGTGTTTTGGGCTAATTTGGACAAGTAAATAAAGAAAATGACCAAGTCACGAAGTATAGCGTGACGCCGACACTTGTATTTTTGGCATGAAGATTTGATGAATATGTTACATGTGATGGATCAGAAATATTACAAGGCTGGAAGACTGACGATGTCACTACCTATAAAGTGACGGCGTCAGAGACATTAAACGACGGCATCACAATGCTGATTTGCACAAAACAAAACCCTAATTGACGGCAACCTAACGGGGTCAGAACTATAAAGTGACGTCGTCACATCTGTATATCTATATATGGTTTTCGTATATTTTTCATTCAATGTAACAATTTGGAGATGTGAAATCCTAAACGATTTTCAGCAGATTTGTAAGTCTTTTTCAGCCAACATACTCATGTTTTATTGAATTTAAGTGTTGTTTGATTATATGTCTATGTGTTGTTTGATTATATGATTTTCTTTTCTTCACTTTAACTTGCTAGCTTAATTTAATTAGTGTTTGCTTAGATTTGAATGAAACCTAGTTGTTAATTATTGATTGTCATCTCTTGTTTGATTGGTTGCCTCGCATTAGGAGTAGGAAAACTAGCTTACATCTTATATGTAATAGCTTGTCCATCTTACTAAATGAAACACTAGAGTGCACTAGATGTTTTTCTCGTTGTATTTATTGCGTGAATTGCGGCTTGTTGATATTAGGAGATTCTAAGGGGATGACATAATTGTCACTTGTAGATCTATGGTTTTCTAAAGGAGACTTATACATTCACAGAATTGGGGCATGTGGCACCTCCCCATGACAATAAAGGAATACAACGCACCAATTAAACAAGGACGTGACAATTCGACTAATCAATAAGAGATAACTAGCAAGTAAAGATAATCTAAGTGAACACATTTTCCTATCATAAGAGTTACCACTTTAATTTTCTGTTTTAAATAGTTTAATTTAGTTTATTTAGTAGAAAATTATTAGTTTAAAACAACCACTCTTCAAAACCCGAAATTTTACTTGCTTTCTTAAAAATATAAAAATATGAAAAGACTCATCCCTTACCTCTAGACCTATTTCATCATATACTTCGGCCTTCACAACACTATTCCCCTAGAGAACGATCAATCCCCGTGTCCTACCTATAATACACAACAACGATTAGGTACACTTCCTAGGAGGATTGTAAAACTTCTTGTGGTTTTGCAAAATTCCACTATCACCATTGTACGCATCCAGGAAACATTTCAATAGAAAGCCTGAGAGTGATTCGACCTTCCAATCAATCTCCGGTAAGGGGTAGCAATCTTTCAGGAATGGTTTGTTGATGTCGGTGAAGTCAACACACATACGCCATCCTCTATCACTTTTCTTGACCTTCACTGGGTTTACCACCTAGCTCTGATAATTTACTTCCCTATGTATTCATGCTTGTGTGAGTTCATCCACTTCCTTACAGGCAGTTGCATTTCTTTCGGAGGCCAAACCCTTTCATTTTTGTTTAAATAGCTCAATATACTTATAATCGTTGAGCCGATGCTCTGTGCCGAAAGGTTTTTCGTCGATCACCTTGTCATGTCCGCATATGACCATGAAAAGACATCTGCATTAGCTTGAAGCAAGCTTCGCAACTCTATTTTGAAGCTTGTCGGAAGTTGTTTGCCGATGACCACCGTTTGCTAAGGAAATGAGTCATTAACTATAATACGTTCTTCGGTGTCTGAGCAGCAAAGAATTTGGAGGACTTTCCTTGACCTTCTTATTAATGTCGTCTATCCTTCCCCCATCATAGTTGGAGTAGGCTGTTTTTGTTCCCAAGGGTGTTTAGAACTTTATCATCGCATGTATGGTGAACACTACAATTCCCATCCTTTGGATAGATATCCTTTCTAATAGGAGGTTGTAGGAGGATTTCGATATGACGATTACGAAAGCAAGAACCTCTGTTCTTGAAAACTTCCCGTCCCCAATCATAATTTCTAAAGTTACTTCGCCCAGGGGCCATGAGTGTTCCCCTAAAGATTTAAGTTTGAGGAAACAATGCTCATATATGACTTTGCAGGAGCTTCCGCAGTCCATGCATGCTCTGTTAATCTGCCTTCCACAGATCAATACTTTTATGATGACATGGTTTGTTGAGGGAACCTGGTTGATCACCGAAGAAAAAATTACTTCCTTAATTCTGCACAGCTCCTGCTCTGCCGCCTTCCTCTTGGTGTTTGGGTCACTGTTAGGAATTATTTAAAATATAATAGTTTTTGGTTTCTGCTGATAGTTCCTGCTGGCAAGTATGTAGTTCCTACTGGTATGGTTACTGCTGGTACCTTTAGTGGTTCCTGCTGATAGTATTGTTCCTGTAGATAAGTTAGTTTAGTTAATCCGTATTAATAGATAGAAGGGATATGCATGAGTTATTTTAGGAAGAGATAATGTATATTTTCTTTACGCGTTTTTGTAATGGGCGGAATTAGGGTTTCTTCTAGTAAAAAAGAAACTCACGGCCATGAATTATGTATGACATTAGAAACAAGTTTTAGTTATCAAAATAGATCCAAAGAGGATCAAAGTGTTTATTTGTTATTCATCTTCTTTAACTCTTGTGTTTAGTTTCCGCATAAACATAAGTTTCTTAGAGATTCTCCTATAGTTTGCTTATGATTACATAAGTATTCTATCCATTACCAAAGGCTCAAAGATTACTATGTCAGAAGGTGGAGAAAATTCTGGTGTTTCCAATGAAGGACTTCAGACTCAGCATGTTCAACAAGTGGTCACAACCACTTTGTCAAGCAATAATGCCAAATTCCCTTATCTCAAAAAGGATGAGTATGAGATCTGGGCAATGAAGATGGAGAACTGGATTACTAACAGTGATTACAATCTCTGGAATGTCATTCTGAAGGGTAATAGCAGAAAGAAGACAGGAAGAGACCCTAATGGCAACATAACTATTCTTCCTCCTATTTCTGCTGATGAACAGATTGCTGTCCAAAGAGAGACCAAGGTAAGAACTATCTTGCTCTAGTCTCTCCCAGATGATCATATGGGTGATTTTTATCACCTTGATGATGCAAAGGACATCTGGATGGTTGTCAAAGCCAGATTTAGAGGTAACGATGAAGTAGGAATTCCAAGAGTTCAAGGTTTCTGAAGAAGAAAGGCTGTACAAAGGTTATGATATATTTTAGAAGATCTTAAGTCAGCTAAATCAGTTGCAGGCAAAGCCAGATAATGAAGACTGTAATACCAAGTTCTTAAGAGCTCTTCTTCCTTCCTGGTCACAAGTTTGCATCACTTTCAAGACAAAGGGTGGTCTTGATTACTTGAGATTTGATGACTTATACAACAAGCTAAGGACACTTGAACTTGATATCAAGGGAAGCTCAAGCTACTCAAATACTCCAACAAATTCGGCATTTGTTAGTACTAATAGTACTAATAACAAGATGTCATATGCAGATACTTCAAGCTCATCATCAACATCAACTTCATACAACTCTACTGGACCAAGGTCACATTCAAAGTCTAGTAATGTGTTGGAAGATGTGCTTTATTCATTTGTTGCTGAAAGTGAACCACAACAGCAACTAACTTATGAATATTTTAAGCAAATCAATAAGTTGGACTTGGAGGAATTGGATATTAAATGGCAGATGGCTATGCTTTCAGTAAAAATCAATAGGTTTGAAAAGAAAGCTGGAAGAAAGGTCCAATTCAGGGGAAGGGATGCAACAAGGTTTGATAAGAAGAAGGCTAGGTGTTACAAGTGTGGTCAACTAGTCCACTTTGCAAGGGAGTGCAATGACAAGAAGGCATATGACAAGAAAAGATATTCTACATTCAAGCATAAAGAACTGGAGGAACCTAAAGCCTTAGTATCTGTTGATTCAATGGTAAATTGGACTGATCAGGAGTCTTCAGATGGGGAAAGTGGTGCTTCACAAGTGTATGGCATGCTTGCTGGATGTGAGACAGATGATGAGGCTAAGGAATTTGCTTTGATAGGTATCTCATCTCAGGTACATACTTGTCTGTTTGGTTGTGATAATAGATATGCTAAACTTAAAAACGAGTTTGATGATATGGAAGCTCAATATAAAGATTATTATGTTCAGGTTCAAGCTTATAAAAGTACACTTAACACTTTGGAAAACAAAAAGCTTGGTACCAAGAAAATCAGTTAGCATATGAAGAAAAGATTAGGGTTTTAGAAAGAGATCTAGAAAACATTACTAATTTGTTAAACTATTCTGAGAATGAAAATGCCAAAGTGAACATGAAAAAACAGGGCTTGAAGGCTAAGTTAGATAATGAAGTGGCTAGGCATAATCAATGGCAACAATGATCTACATATCTAGCCAATATAAATAATTGTACTCAGTCTGTTAAGTCAAAGAAAGGGTTGGGGTGTAAGGACATTATAGGGCCAGATGAAGTTTATAACTCTAATACACCTAGTATGTTTGACCCTACCCCTAAAGAGGTAAATTATCGAATTCCTATAAAGTATGTTAGAGAAGGAGAAATGCATGTTATTCCTCCTCCAATAACAGGAAAATTTAAACCACCCTCCACACATGAAGACTTAGATGAATCACAAATGACTTATGGCAAAAAGTCTAATGACAAACCTGAAACTGGCAGTAAATCTAATGACTTTATCTCTTGTTCTTTCAGTGACCAGACCTCAGAGACCAATACCAATGACCCTACCACCTGTGATTCACATGACAAGTCTAAAGACAGCTGCTGATGAATCCAATTTAAAGACAGCTTCTTTTGAAGACAATTATTTTAATTCTGTTAAAAACAATTCCTTTTCTAGTTTTAGTTCTGATAAGTTTGTGTGTAATAAGACCTGCTCTGCTGTGAATAAATCCTTTAGAAAGAAATCTTGTTTTGTTTGTGGTAGTTCTTATCATCTTATTAAGGATTGTGATTTTTATGATAGAAGGATGGGTGTGTGTGCTGACCAACAGAAAACTAGACAATTATGGAATAATATTCATAACATTCTCCCATTTGTTTCCAAAGCAACACATATAAATGCTGGCAGAGTGAATGCTAATGGTAGACCAGTTCCTGCTGGAAAGCCAGTTCCTGCTGGTAAGTCAGTTCCTGCTGGTAAGTCAGATTTTACTGGTAAACCTTTTCCAGCTGGTTGGAACAAACATGTTGCTAGACCATTGCACAGACCTACAAGCACTTACTTTCAGAATGATTTCAGGCCAGTTTGTTATGACCCAATGTATAAGGAGTGGGCAAGATGGGACACTGCTATTAAGTCCTCAGCAGGTTGTTCTTGGAAACAACATAGACCATATTTGAGGAAGGGATCCAAGAACAATGGTGGATCTCATCAATATACATGGTTTTAAATCTTATTGATCCACAAGGCAGGCCCAAGTTAGTCATGACTTGGGTCTCCTATAGATACTAATGTTGTTGTATATTTCTGTTGTTGTAGGTGATCCTTACAAGAATAAAGATTTAGGTATTGTAGATAGTGGATGTTCTAGGAGTATGACAGGAAACAAAGAGAAGTTGAATGATTTTGTAACCATTCATGGAGGCACTGTGACCTTTGGAGGAGGAGATGGCAAGATAACTGGGAAAAGAACCATAGGACTTCCAAGCTGGACTTTGAAAATGTTTATTATGTGAAAGAACTTCAAAACTTCAATCTATTCTCTGTTTCACAAATTTTTGATAAGAAGAATAATGTTCTCTTCACTGAGAAGGACTGTCTTGTGCATTCCTAAGACTTTAAGTTACCTGATGACACTCAGGTTATGCTTAAAGTTCCCATAAGACACAACCTTTGCGCCTTTAATTTGAGTGATGTCCAGCCTGAAGGTGATCTAGCTTGTTTGGTAGCAAAAGCATCCTTGGACGAATCTTCCAAATGGCATAGAAGGATGACACATGTGAATTTCAAGACAACCAACAAGCTGGAAAAATATGGATTTGTCCAAGGGTTTCCTTCCAAAACCTTCACCAATGTGCATAATTGTGTGGCCTGCAACAAAGGAAAATAACATAAAGTTTCCTATAAGGCCATTAAAGCTGTGAGCACCATCTCAGAACCTATCAAGTTACTTTATATGGATCTTTTTGGTCCTAATTCCGTCAGAAGTATTGACCACAAGTACTTTTGCCTGGTAATTACAGATGACTTTAGCAGGTTTTGTTGGGTATTCTTTTTGGGATCTAAGGATGAAACTTTTCAGATTCTTAAAGACTTTCTTTCCCTTATTGAAAATCTGCTAAATAAAAAGGTTAAGGCTATAAGGTGTGACAATGGGACAGAGTTTAAAAATGCCAAATTAATAGAACTCTGTGGGTCAAAGGGGATTAAAAGGGACTATAGTAATGCCAGGACCCTACAACAGAATGAGGTTGCTGAAAGAAAGAATAGAACCCTTATAGAAGCAGCCAGATCTATGCTTGCTGACTCTAAATTACCCACTATGTTTTGGATTGAAGCAGTTAGCACTGCTTGTTATGTTTTGAACAGGGTAATGATTACTAGTCCTCACAACAAAACACCTTATGAACTTTTGTCTGGGAAAATTCCTACCATAAGTTACTTTAAACCTTTTAGGTGTTATGTGACTATTTTAAATACCATTGATCACTTGGGTAAATTTGAAAGGAAAGCTAATGAGGGGTATCTTGTTGGTTATTCAGCTCATAGCAAAGCTTATAGGGTTTATAATCTATCTGCCAAAAGGATAGAAGTAACACTTAATTTGCAATTTCTTGAGGATAAACCTAATGTTCAGGGGGCAGGTCATGAGTGGTATTTTGACCTTGACTATTTAACTGATCACCTAGGTTATACTCGTTTCAAATCTAATCAATCTGCAGGTACACAGGATTCACAAGTTAACAATGCAGGTACCTCAGATGATGACTCAGACAATAAGTGTGATGAACAACTTATTGTTGTTCCTTCTTTTCCTATTAACCACTTTTCAGGTACTAAGCTCAAAGATTCTTCTGATTTGACTGGAAGTGATACAAGTTATGCTAAAGAACTTACTAAGCTTCAAAGACAAGAGCATGATGCAAAGGAAGCAGCTGAAAAGTTTGGGTTTGAATTCTCTAAAGACACAGTGGAATTATTAACACAAACAGCTGTTGAAGCCCGCAAGAACTTTGATGCTGCTGGTAGTGGTTCTGTTTCTGCTGTTAGTAATTCTGATTCTGCTGGTAGTATTCTAGTTCCTGATGGTACCAAATCTGCTGATGCTACCAATTCTGGTGGTAGTGTTCCACTTCCTCCTGGTGGTGATTCTGTTTCTGCTGCTCATCCATCCACTCCATCTGTTGACTCCTTGGGTTTCAATGTATCTCCCACAAGATTTCCATGTCCATCTGTTCTTGGCAATTCACTATCTTCAAGTTCTGAGTGGGATGGAGTTCATCATCAATCAAGAACAGGCATCATCAACTCCTCCTCATATGATGATGACTTTGCTCCTACTCTCAATAACCTACCAACTTCAGTTGATGTTAGTCCTCATGTTACCAAAAGGATCAACATTGTTCATCCACAGTCCTTGATTATTGGTGATCCTACTTCATCTGTCCAGATAAGAAGTAAGGTGAAGAATACAAAGTTTGGTGAAACTGCTTTTGTTAGCTACATTCAGGATCAACAAAGGATCAGTCACATAGACTATCTCCATTGTCTCTTTGCTTGTTTTCTGTCTCAACTTAAACCAACCAGTATAACATTGGTTTTAGAAGAATTAGACTGCCTATAAAGAAAAGATAGGGGTGTTAGAAAGGGATTTACTATGTACTACAAATAAGTTAAAATGTTGTGAAAAAGAAAAGGCTAATGTAGAGTTAGAGAAACAAGTGCTACAAGAAAAGCTTGATAAAGAAATTGATTTACATAAAAACTGGTTAAAATCAGGTAATGAATTAGCTTGTTGTCTTTATGGTAGTCAAGCTGTGAACTCTACAATAGGTTTAGGATTTCAGAAGTATGTTGGTTTAGAGACTAGGAATGATATGGGTAAAACTACACAAGCAAGATTAGCAAATTATGTAAAAGAAGTTAAATTACATTCTGTCCCTGGACCTATTAGAGGCGAATTTATGCCCACCACCAACACTTCAAACTTTGATGGATCACACAATCTTTATGGCAAAAAGTCAAGTGACTTGCCAGACCCTGATTGTAATTCTACTGACTTTGTCTCTTGTTCTGACAATGACAAGTCCTCAGACCAAGGGTCAACTACCTATACCAGCTGTGATTCAAATGAAAAGTCTGACCTTCCCAAGACCTCACCCAAGCCTACACCCAATATTCCCAACAAGTCTGCTAGTGTTGCTGCTGAAGACTTGTCTTTTAATTCTTTTCAAAACAATGTTTTTAATTCTGTCATAAACAATTCCTTTAATGTCTGTGGTTTGAATACTTCTGCTTGTCATGGAACATCTTTTAATTTGAATAAATATTCTAAAAAGAAGACATGTTTTGTTTGTGGAAGTAAATTTCATTTGATTAAGGATTGTAATTTTCATGAGCAAAGAATGGGTGTATGTGTTAAGCAACAGAAATCTAGACCAATGTGGAAAAATGTTAATGAGATACCATCTTATGTACCACAAGCAACTCATAAATCCAGTAGACATAATTCTGCTGATAGAAACTCTCCATCTGTTTTGATAAAATCTGTTGCTAGACCATTTGTGAGACCAACCAGCACTTATTTTCAGATTGGTTATTGGCCCAGATTTTATGATTCAATGTATATGGGAATGGGATATTGGGTTACTGCTGTGAAGCCTCAGCAGGTTGTTCTTGGACTAAAAAGTGACCTAATAGAAGGCCAAAGAACAATGGTGGATCTTATACATCTACATGGCCTAACTCATACGATCCACAAGGCAGGTTCAAGTCAGTGATGACTTGAGCCTTCTATGTGTACTAATTTTTGTATATTTATGTTGTTGTTGTAGGATCATCCTCTTAAGAGTAAAGAAGTTGGCATAGTAGATAGTGGTTGTTCCAAGAGCATGTCTGGAAACATTGATTTGATGCATGATTTTGTGCCCATTCAAGCTGGAGGCAATGTGACTTTTGGCGGAGGAGATGGTAGGATCACTGGGAAAGGAACTTTAAGAACATCTAAGTTGGATTTCAAGAATGTGTACTATGTGAAGGAACTGCAAAACTTCAACTTGTTCTCAGTATCACAAATTTGTGACACCAAGAACAAAGTATACATCTCATAGGATGAATGTCTTGTGCTTGACAAAGATTTCAAACTTCCAGAAGATACACCAATTCTACTGAGAGTTCCTAGAAGCTACAATTTATACACATTCAACTTGAATGATATCCAACCTGAAGGTGATCTAACATGTTTGGTGGCTAAAGCATCCCTGGATGAGTCTACCAAGTGGCATAGAAGAATGGCTCATGTCAATTTCAAGACCATAAACAAGCTTTCAAAACTAGGTCTAGTTCATGGACTTCCTTCCAAAGTATTCACCAATGAGCACAACTGTGTTTCTTGCAACAAAGGAAAGCAACACAAAGCCTCCTACAGCTACAAGGCCATTACAGCTGTGAGAACTATCTCAGAACCTCTTCAGTTGCTGCATATGGATCTCTTTGGTCCAACTCAAGTCAGAAGTATTGATCACAAGTGATGAGGCGAAAAATGAACCGTTTTTAGGGGGTCATTTAAGCCCGAATCCGAATTTATTTGATCAAATATTGCCCTAAATCGTTCCTTTTGTGATTTTAGGTGTTTGGAGAGTGAATTCTGGAAAAGAGGCTATTTTGGACGTTTTTGGAGCATAAAGTGAAGAAAACGACAAAGTACCAAAAATCCAAGCTGGAAATACAAGGTGACGGCGTCAAGGGTTTGCTCTTGACGGCGTCAGACATGAAGAATAATTTACCGTAGCTGGTGACGGCGTCAGATGGAGTTATGACGGCGTCAAAGTGACCAAGATTAATTTACCGTGGGTGGTGACGGCGTCACATAGGCCGTCACGATTGGATCTAGGGCGTCCGAGGAAGTGTATGGCGGCGAGTTGACGGCGTCAGATTTAACTCTTGACGCCATCAGGACGATTTTCCTATATATAGTTTTCTAGTTTTTTCATTAAAAGGAGAGAAGTTTTGGTGAAACCCTAAAGACGATTTTGGTGCCTCTTTTACAGGTTTTTCAAGGGTTCCAAACCCTTGAGACCTTGCATTGTAATTGAGATAAGTATACTCTTAATTCAATCAATATGTCTATGTGTTGGTTGTTTATCTTTTGTTCTTATCTTAATTCTACTATGCTAGGCTAGATTTCCTTTGTGTTTGCTTAGATCTAATGAAACCTAGATGTTGATTATGTGTTGATTACTTGTCTATTCTTGTTCTTGGATGAATGATATTATATGTTAGGCTTAAGAAAACTGGCAGATCTCCAAATGGTAACATGCTTGAACGTCTTAAGAAACATGAACCGAGGCGTACTAGGTCTTTATTGGTTGTATTTAATGCATGAGCCACTGTTTACAATCCCTATAGTTGTGCTGGGTCATGGTGTAGGAGGAGATAAGAGCTCATAGAGTTGGGGAGTTATGTATGCCACTCCACGAATGGTATTAAGGAATACAACCCGTCATTCATACAAGTGTAACAAGTAATTAACATGTAAAAGATATCTAGGGAGTAATGAAGTCTAAGTAAACACAATTTCTCCAAATACTGCTCACAACCTTAGTTTAATATTAGTTTAATTTTATTTTCATTAGTTTAATTAGTTACAAAGTAGTTTTTGGGTTAGTTGATTAGCAACTAATTCCGCCCACTCCTTCAAAACCCGAGATTTTACTTGCTTTAATAAAAATATAAAAAATACAAAAATAATCATCTCTCACCTCTAGAACTATTAATTAGGTTTTCTAATCCTAGCGACACTATTCCTAAGCTGAACGATCAATCCCCCGGTACTTGTCACTATACTATACTACAACGATCAGGTACACTGCCTGGTGGGGGTTGTAAGCCTCGCGAGATCCCTCGAGAGGTAAAGCAAGGTGCGATTCCCACGCATCAAGTTTTTGGCGCCGCAGCCCGGGGAATAGTTATTGTCTAGGTTAGGATTTCTTTTTATTAGGTCTACTTGCTAGATTCCTTTCTAGTAAGATTTTTATTTTTATTTTTAGGTCTTCTTTAGTCTATCTTATTTCTTCGTGCTTTTGTTCGTAACTCTTTACCATCCGACATCATGGAAGGTGGTAACATCTTTGAACCCATCATCCCACCACAACAAAACCCACCATTAGAACCCCTTAGGCCCCGAACCTTAGGAGAGTATTCCCGACCTAGCCACCAAGGCTACCGAAACACCATTGAGCTCACCGGAGCCAATGTGACTCCCTTGCGATCCGACACCATCCGGTTGGTGCAAAGCGGATGTGCATTCCATGGACTTCGTTCCGAATATCCAAACCAACACCTTAAGGACTTCCTCAAAATCGTAGATTCCATAGACCTAGGTGTTGAAACTAGAGAGACTACCCGTTTACGCCTATTCCAATTCTCTCTACGGGATCAAGCTAGTCAATGGCTTGAGCGTTTACCCGCGGGATCCATCACCACATGGGATGATCTCACCACTCGTTTCCTTGCTCAATTTTTCCCACCGGGGAGAACTACTAAGCTTAGGAATGACATCTTGATGTTCCAACAACGTCAAAATGAATCTCTTTATGAAGCATGGACTCGTTTCAAGGACTTACTCCAAAAAGTCCCTCATCATGGCATAGATCTGTGGCTCCAAGTCCAAATCTTCTATGACCATATCGACATCTCCACGAGGCGAACCATTGACCAATCGGCCGGTGGTAAGCTACGTGATCTTAGTGCGGAACAATCATGGGAACTCATAGAAGATCTTGCTCTCTATGATAACGAAAGTTGGAATGATCCCCGTGATTTGAACAAAACGGTCAAGGCAATATCTTTGCCTTCAAATAATTCAAGCACTCCCGACCGTAGGATCATGGAACTTGAAGGTCGAGTCAAGTCTCTCATGAAATCTTACGAAATTCATAAGCCTTCAAGCCAAGTAAGCAGAATCGCTTCTACATGCAAACTTTGCAATGGCCCTCATGAGACCTACAACTGCATGGAACTTCCAAAACGTGCTTATAACGAATTCACATCATCACACTTAGGGCAAGGTCCTCGAACTTCTGCCAAAGCATATGAGGCATGGAAGGATAAACCTAATTTTATAGGGTACCAAACACGAAGTGTATCATTTAATGATTCCTCACCCCTCACTTGGTCCGAACATTTTCCATCACAAGATACCTCTAGGCAAAGCTGTGAAGATGATTTAAAAAAATTCATTCTTTCTCAAGAACTGCAGCTTACGACACTCGAGGCAAAATTCAAACAACAGCAGGCTGACGTGAACAACAAGATTTGTAATCTGTTGACGGCTATCAAAGAGCATATTGATAATAAGCCCATTCACGTTGATGAGGTTAAGTCTGCTACCGTCATGAGTTCACCAGCCTCCCCTGTAAAGATAAAAAGTCCTAGCAAGCTATTCAAACATCTATCCCCTGACAAGAAAGGACCTATCAACCCCTCTGGACCAATCCACTTTGTAAACACCATCACCACAATTTCAGCTGCTGCATCCAAACCAACCCAACAACAAACTGACAACCTTAGTCAGACAACGAATGATGAGACACCAAAGGTTGACCACGCTTCGGCAAGGAAACCTGCCAACTCACCCGAGCAGTGCACCGCGCAGAAATCCGACAAACTGGATGATTGGAACGAGACATCGGAGGAACAGGAGAAAGACCCAACCATTTTGAGCAAATCGGTTATAAAAGAATCCGAAAAAGAGGATGCTATAAGTTGGGATAGCAATCAACCCGAGGGGAACGACCCTAAGCTTTTCAAAATCCCCTGTACCATTGAGGGAAAGGTCTTAATTAATAGCCGTATAGATCCTAGCTTCCCGGTCAGCGTAATCCCACTTTCTCTATACCGCAAAACCTTCCCAGAGGACGTCGTATGCAAGAAAGTAATAGAGAATGTATCAATTAGGATTGGAGAATTTGATTACGATACTGAGCTTACTGTGGTTGATGACGTGGACCCTCTCGCCAATCATGCATTGACCAACCTCGTCCTTGGGATACCATTTATCAATGAATCGGGAGCAATCCTTGACGAGAAGGATGGTAGTGTATTATTCACCAATGGTGTTAGAACGGTAGTTTTTCATGGGGATGGTGAGGAAGTTTATGAGTATCGTCCCTCCCTTGAGGGGAATCCATACGGGTCAAAGGGAGGAGAGTTGAAAAAGATCAAACGACGTAATCCGAATAACCTAAAAATCCCCTGCATGATCGGTCACAAACACTTCGAGAACGTGTACATTAATGTATTCCTGCCAAAGAATTTCATGTCATTGTTTCACTATAACAATATCTGCAGATGGGGGATGATTTACAAGGGAGAGAAAGTGGTTGGTAAGGATCATGAAATCCAAGTGTTCATAGGAAATATGGCATTCACTATGGAGTTCACAATTGTGGACAACATAGAGGACTTTGTTGACCCTAGGTTATCGCAAGTTGTATTTGGAGCGCCCTTTTGTGAAATCACTAAGTTGATGGTGGATGACTTGAACGGAATCATGACTTTCACTGACGGGATTAGGAGGATTTCATACCAAACGCCATACAAAAGAAGAGACCTTAGGGAGATAGATTGCGACGGGCTTGATGTTATGAGCTCCCAACTTGTCTTGTGTGATGACGATGTTAGAAGAGGTTGTAGAAATGTTTCTGATTTATCTTGTGGGTTCTTTAAGGATGTTAGTGAGCTTGGCTCTAAGTATCGGAGGGATGTTTTCGAATTTGAAGATCCAAAGTACTTACACTATGAGAGCGAAACTGGTTTAGAAGATGACCTAGGTAGTGGAACCAATGATGAGATCACGTAGTAACCCACGACTTTGAGTCTAGCTACAAGACTCGTAAATAAAGAAAAGCGCTTCTTGGGAGGCAACCCATGTTTTGTGTGATTTTTATTTGTTTGATTGTTATTTGCTTCCGTATGCATGTTTTATTTTTATTGTTGGTTGATCATGTTTCTCAATTAAAACGTGAAATACTTTATTATGTTGTTTAGACTAGTCTTAACTTCAACCTAAAGGTATTTTTGCAAAAGATAAGTGTAAGGGGAAACCCCAAATATGTTTTTAAGAAACAAACCGATCATGATTATCCACAATATTTAATGAACATGTATATTCGTATTTGTTAGAGTCAAATGCTTGTATTGAGTCATAATGAAGTTTTGCAGGATTTTCCAGGAAGTAGGACAAAGTTTTTCCAGAAATTTTCCGGAAACTTAACATAAAGATTTCTGCAGGTCCATTCTGACGGCGTCAGGCAATTGCTCTTGACGGCGTCAGGAGTCAAAAATCTGGAAATTTTACCGGTTTTGTTTTTCTAACGGAGTCTTATAGTTTTTTTGAATTATTAAGTTTTATAATCTCCAGGAAATCTGCAAACTTCATTCCACAAGCATTATATCTTATTTTGTTTTCTAGGATTTAGTAACTTATATAGGATGCCGCCGATTTTACGCGAGGTTGCCTTGTTTTTGTCAGGATTTACAGGTTATTTGTGACAAGAAGATGATTTATATTCTGGAAGGGAAGCTTTGATTGTTCATTTTCTTGGAGGAAGATTTAACCTGGCCAACCTAAAATCCATACCGAGCGAATCAGGGGAGTATTTGATTTCATTCTCTTTACTTTTTACTTTTACATTCTTTACTTGAACATTGGGGACAATGTTCATCTAAAGTGTAAGGGGGGGGGTAAAAAGATGATACCTTACATTTGCACTTTCGCTTGAGTTTGTTTTGTTTGATAGTAGATGTGTAATAAAACTATGAGAAATACTTGTTAGTGTAATTTTAGCGCCAAATTTAAAATTTTTTACAACATTTAGGAGTGAAACTTTAGCCATAGCAAGCGTCTCATGGATAGGAGATTGTATGACTAGCACATAACCGTATATTCAGAAAAATTTTCCACCCAAAAATGTGAGGTTCGCCTTTAGATTTGATAGGAAAAGCATTCATTATTAGTGCTTATGAGTGTACCGGTAGCATTTAGATTCTAGAACTTGCGTTAGTGATGCATCCCGAGACCGCTAGTGAGACTACATTCGTGTGGTAGGATTTACTACATGATAAGAGGCATTAGGATCACCCTTGTGTTAAACCCGTATTATAATTACTTGACCATTTAAGTCATATTACTTGGCTAGTTAAGTCAACTAATTTTTTCCCACACCCTTTGCGTTGTACTCATTTTTAGTACACGATACCCCTAGTACACCCCTCCGAGCCTATCTTTTCGTTTCTAACTTTAAGCACTTTACTTAAAGGAAGAATTTGTTACACCCCACTTAAATGTACACCCAAATCGCCTTAGCCTTCCGTGTATGCGCTCATTTTTAGTGCATTATTGTTATTTGTTAAACCCTAAGTTAACTTTCTAATTGATTACATGGTTGCTAAGTCGAGTCATATCCTTGTACATATTGTTTTGGGACGATTGGGACTCATGGGTAAGTACTTATTTTATGGAGTAATGGGGAAGAACATCACTTATTACCCCCATATGTACGTTAATTTTAAAAGTGCTCCAAGTGTTTTGATTTTCTTAATTCGAGTCATTAGAATAGTTAAATGTAAAGTATGTAAAGATTCAAGTGTAAGGGGAATTCTCATCCCCTATGATGTATTATTTTGGATGGTAGGGTAAGAGTGTATGCAAAAAAAAAAAAAAAAAAAAAAAAAAAAAAAAAAAAAAAAAATCCAAAAAAAAAAAATAGAAAAAAACAAGAAAAAAAGAAAAAAAAAATAGAAAAGAAGAAGAGAAAAAACATACGGACTACCATCCCGTTTTTATTTTATGTTCATTTTATGTTTTTGTTATTTTTCATTTATTAGCTTAAGTCGAGTCTAGTCTTGGCTTAGCAACGCCATCTTGTACATGTAATTTACTAAGATTGTTAACTCGCCACCAGTAAAATTCCCTTTATCCAACAAAACCGTGTAATTCATATCCCTACACCTAACGTTATAACCCTTTTTAAAAGACCTCTTTGATAGTTTATCCTAGGTGCTTACGCCATGTGGTGGAGGTTTGATCCTTTCCCAAGCCTATGGTAATCTATTTTGCTATGACAGGTAGTGAGAGATATCTTCCATTTCCATAATGTTATATTACTTTATTACACCCGAGAGATGTGAGTATCTAAACACTATTTGTGAGGTGCTTGTGTATGACCTCCGTGCTTGTCTATTGGTCTTTAGTGGAACGATTATTTGTTGTAATTACTTTTATATTAGTGTTAAATGACCCCTAACTTGTCTTTTGAGTAGAATAAAAGCTCATTTGCTTGAGGACAAGCAAATCTCAAGTGTAAGGGTATATGATGAGGCGAAAAATGATCCGTTTTTAGGGGGTCATTTAAGCCCGAATCCGAATTTATTTGATCAAATATTGCCCTAAATCGTTCCTTTTGTGATTTTAGGTGTTTGGAGAGTGAATTCTGGAAAAGAGGCTATTTTGGACGTTTTTGGAGCATAAAGTGAAGAAAACGACAAAGTACCAAAAATCCAAGCTGGAAATACAAGGTGACGGCGTCAAGGGTTTGCTCTTGACGGCGTCAGACATGAAGAATAATTTACCGTAGCTGGTGACGGCGTCAGATGGAGTTATGACGGCGTCAAAGTGACCAAGATTAATTTACCGTGGGTGGTGACGGCGTCACATAGGCCGTCACGATTGGATCTAGGGCGTCCGAGGAAGTGTATGGCGGCGAGTTGACGGCGTCAGATTTAACTCTTGACGCCGTCAGGACGATTTTCCTATATAGAGTTTTCTAGTTTTTTCATTAAAAGGAGAGAAGTTTTGGTGAAACCCTAAAGACGATTTTGGTGCCTCTTTTACAGGTTTTTCAAGGGTTCCAAACCCTTGAGACCTTGCATTGTAATTGAGATAAGTATACTCTTAATTCAATCAATATGTCTATGTGTTGGTTGTTTATCTTTTGTTCTTATCTTAATTCTACTATGCTAGGCTAGATTTCCTTTGTGTTTGCTTAGATCTAATGAAACCTAGATGTTGATTATGTGTTGATTACTTGTCTATTCTTGTTCTTGGATGAATGATATTATATGTTAGGCTTAAGAAAACTGGCAGATCTCCAAATGGTAACATGCTTGAACGTCTTAAGAAACATGAACCGAGGCGTACTAGGTCTTTATTGGTTGTATTTAATGCATGAGCCACTGTTTACAATCCCTATAGTTGTGCTGGGTCATGGTGTAGGAGGAGATAAGAGCTCATAGAGTTGGGGAGTTGTGTATGCCACTCCACGAATGGTATTAAGGAATACAACCCGTCATTCATACAAGTGTAACAAGTAATTAACATGTAAAAGATATCTAGGGAGTAATGAAGTCTAAGTAAACACAATTTCTCCAAATACTGCTCACAACCTTAGTTTAATATTAGTTTAATTTTATTTTCATTAGTTTAATTAGTTACAAAGTAGTTTTTGGGTTAGTTGATTAGCAACTAATTCCGCCCACTCCTTCAAAACCCGAGATTTTACTTGCTTTAATAAAAATATAAAAAATACAAAAATAATCATCTCTCACCTCTAGAACTATTAATTAGGTTTTCTAATCCTAGCGACACTATTCCTAAGCTGAACGATCAATCCCCCGGTACTTGTCACTATACTATACTACAACGATCAGGTACACTGCCTGGTGGGGGTTGTAAGCCTCGCGAGATCCCTCGAGAGGTAAAGCAAGGTGCGATTCCCACGCATCAACAAGTATTACTGCTTGGTAGTCACTGATGACTATAGCAGGTTCTGCTGGGTATTCTTTTTGAAATCAAAGGATGAAACATCTCCAATTCTAAAAGTATTCATTACTCTTGTGGAGAACCAGCTTAACAAAAAGGTTAAAGGTATTAGGTGTGATAATGGGACAGAGTTCAAAAATGTTGTATTAATAGAACTCTGTCAGTCTAAAGGGATAAAAAGGGACTATAGCAATCCAAGGAGCCCACAACAAAATGGGGTTGCTGAAAGAAAGAATAAGACCTTAATAGAGGCAGCAAGATCCATGCTTGCAGACTCTAAATTACCCACTATGTTTTGGACTGAAGCAGTAAGCACTGCTTGTTATGTTTTGAACAGTGTATCCATCACTAGACCTCATATCAAGACACCTTATGAACTTCTCACTAGGAGAGTTCTTGATATTCACTACCTTAGACCTTTTCGATGTCATGTGACCATTTTGAATACAAGTGACCAACTGGGTAAATTTGATGTAAAAGCTGATGAGGGGTATATTGTGGGTTATTCAGCTCATAGTAAGGCTTATAGGGTATATAATCTAAATGCTAAAAGGATAGAGGAGACTCTTAACATGAGATATCTAGAAGACAAGCCTAATGTTCAGGGACAAGGTCATACTTGGTATTTTGACATGGATTACTTAACAAATTATTTGGGCTATACTAGATTTGTTGCTAACCAATCTGCAGGTACACATGAGTCTCCCACTAATAATGCAGGTATCCTGAATGATGACTCAGATAGTGAGTTTGAGCTTGATGAACAAACCATTGTTGTAACTTCATTTCCTCCTAGCCAGTTTGCAAGGATTGATGCAAAAGAATCTCATGATGATAATGAAGATGAGTCACACCATGCAGAGGATCTTGCTAAACGCAAGAAGCAAGAACATGCAGCCAATCAAGAAGCTGGGAGGCTTGGTGTGGAGTTTGCAAGAGATGCTAAGGCACTACTCAGACAATCAGCACAAGCAGTCAGTGGAAACCAGGATTCTGCTGACAGTTCTTCTAACAGTTCTCCTGTTTCTCCTGACATCATCCAATCTGCTGACAGTCCTGCTGCACATACTCCCACTACTACTAGTGTTTCCACAGACTTTGAAGAACTATATACACGATTTCCAAGTCCTTCAGATCTTGGGAATCATCAACCCAAAGCTGAAATCTTCAACTCATCTTCCTATGACAGTGATTTTAGAGCAACTGTGACCAATCTTGACACCACAATTGATGTCAACCCCACTGCTACAAAAAGGATCAACATTATACATCCACAGGCAAATATTATTGGTGATCCTAAAGCAACTGTTAGAACTAGAAGCACAGTGAAAAAGACTCAGTTTAGAGAAGTTGCTTTTATTTCCTATGTCTCAAATCAACAAAGAGACAATCACACAGACTTTAAACATTGTCTGTTTGCTTGTTTTCTCTCTCAAGTGGAACCAACCAGTATTTCTCAAGCTCTTGAAGATTCAAGTTGGCTTGAAGCAATGCAAGATGAGATGCAACAATTCAAGAATCAACAAGTTTGGATATTGGTTCCTCTACCAGATGGGAAGTATGCAATTGGGACAAAATGGATTTTGAAGAATAAAAGAGATGCAAGGGGTACTGTGGTAAATAACAAAGCAAGATTGGTAGCTCAGGGGTTCAGGCAAGAGGAAGGGATAGATTATGATGAAGTTTTTGCACCTGTTGCTAGAGTTGAGGCCAAAAGGATTTTTGGCCTATGCATCTTATATGGGATTTATGGTTTATCAGATGGATGTGAAAGGTGCATTCTTATATGGTGAGATTGAAGAAGAGGTATATGTTATAACAATTCGCATTTTCAGGTTACTATTCATTCATCCTCAAGATTTCACTATTCATTTTTACTATTCATTCCAGATATCTGCACCACCTTTGACTAATATATTTTAAATGACATTGCCTAATCATATACCAAGTCATCAACTAGATATTATTTAGATAATAACTTACAAAATATCTCACTAAGAGAAGTCAAGTTGAAATTCTCTTCTTAAATATCTTAACTAGATATTAAACAATTCCGATCTTAGGTTTTTACGACTTTAAGCACCCCGATGAAACTTATCACTTATTTAATAGGATAATATAGAGTATATTGATAAGATTTAACATAGTTACAAGTTTCATATTTTTAGGATACCCTATTTTAAGTTTCGTGATTTAACGACTTATAGTTAGCGATTAACGGGACTAAACGACCTCCGTAGAACAAGATAATATCAAAACTATGTACCTAGTCACCCTAACCATCATATGAACATGTATAGGGGTGATTCACCATGCCATGTGTCTTGGTGATAAGTCTTGAAACATTAGGAGGCTTACATGTGCTAAATAAACTAGCTAAGTTAACTTAGGCCTTAAGTTTACTTCATCTAAACCAAGACTTAGTAAGCAAGATTGTTAGTCACCTTCCTAGCACCTCCTCACTGACCAAGAGGTCTTATAAATACCCCTCCCCCTCTTGTAGTCGTTCACAACACAAAACAAACACAAGCACCCTTATTTTGATTTCAATCTTCAACTTATACTACAAAGTTAAAGGCCTAGTTATTCTCTACACAAATCTATTGTTGTTTTGATCATTACATGGTTAAATTAATAGCTATATACAAGGGTTTAAGGGCTGAAGTTACAAGGTTATTACAAGATTAGATCAAGCCTAGCAAGGGTTACAACACTTGGGTAGAAGGATTGGAAGCTAGGGTTTTTGATTGAAGGGTTTAGATCTTGTCTTAGTTCATGAGTTCCCTTTTCATTAAGGCCAAAAGTTGTAAGATAAACTAACATCCACTCTTACTCAACTTAATTTACATGTTCCTTAATTTTATTTCATGCTATATATGGTCTTTATATTGTGTTCATGATGTACAAAACTAATAAAAACAAGTTAAAGAACTTATATGTTACCTTAGGTTATTTAGTGTAAAAATGATGGACTTTTTGTACAAATTTCCTACCAAACCAACTACATATAGAATATATAATTTAAATATGGTTATAGATGACATTGAAACGAAGACATAGCAATTTGAATCACCTAAAACGAGTATACGAGTCAAAAGATACAGCCAAAAGAAAATTTCCAAAAACTTTGTCGAGAAGCTGTTAAGTTTCTGTGGCAGAATCTGAAAACACGCAAAATGAGTCATTTCTGGTCCGATTCATTGAAAAGTTAAAACACGAAAGTTGTCCAGAACAACGTTTTCCTTCTGTCACAAAGAAGAAGAGGTCCTAATAACGCACGAGGTGGGCTGGACGACGCGGCCTGTTTAAAAATCATATTTCTAAACTTATAAAACTTATGAGTTTCACATGTGAAAATATTCTCATAAACTTATATAAATAACAATCTTCATTCAAAATAAACTTTCCTAAGTTTATTCAACCTTAGGACATGTAACTTGTAATGACCAAAACCATATATTTTATATCGAATACTACAACACTAGGGAACTTCTTGTGAGGGGTTCATTAGACTAAACCGTCAAGATAAGTTGTGGATTGATGATTTAAAGTGTCCTGGCTCCTCGAACGTTTATTGTATGACCTCTGGATTGTGATGGCCCAAACGGTAGTATGAGATATACAAACTAAAACCATTTAATAAACAAACGTACACAAAACTACCAAGTACTACATCATGATCAATATAAAGACGTATATAGGCTTGTTTATACTTTAGCATCGTTATTCCAAACCTAAGACACAACATTAAATTCAAGGTTACGCGTAGAGGCTTTCCCTGCATATCCATTGATTTCGTTATACATTTGATATCAGTAGTTCAAGGTGAGTCATAGCCCCTACTCTTTTAATACTTGTTTTAAACTCTTTGGGGAGATACATGCTCGCTACTTGAAATAACTTATGTGTTGAATCATGTTTCTAATTTCTTTATGTCATGATGCATTGTTTTCATGTTGGGAAGTATGTGCGTTCTGAATTCAATATATAAGCCCTACTGTGTGACTAATGCTATGTGACTATTATTGCCTGATTGCTAGTGGTTAGGATGCATTTACAGTTATCTTTGGGAAGTGGTTCCCAGTAGTCTTTGGGAAGTGGCTCCCAGTTATCTTTGGGAAGTGGCTCCCAGTATTTGGGGTTTGTGCATAAGGCTTAACCGTATGACTTGTTTAAGTGCTTGTATATACACATATGTGTTGAATTATGTTATATGTTAGCAGTGGGTTGTAAACACACAGGTTGCAAGTTTTGTATGGGCGGGATTTGCAACTGAGTGGATTTACAATGCCTTTTCTGTGGAAATATTCTATAAAGGCTTTTCAACTGTTTTAAGACAAACTCTATGAACTCACCAACCATTATGTTGACACTTTAGCATGTTTATCTCAGGTTAGTAAGGCGATAGCTAGTGCATGGAACATAGAGTCAAGCTGCATATTCTGAAGACTTATGCTTTTGTCATTTACCATTCGAAACATGTTGTAAACATTTATATATTACACATTGGGACCTCAAGTTTGTAACTCTGATTTCATTAATCGAATGGTAACTTTTCAAAACGTCTCATTTAGAGGTCGTTTTCTATAACTTGTACTTTGTATTATGAAGTAGCACCCCAAGTGACACAGTCTTCTGCTGTGATATTTTGGGGGTGTTACATATGTCACTCAACCCAAAGGTTTTGAAGACCCAGATCATCCTAATCATGTTTATAAAGTTGTCAAAGCTCTTTATGGACTACATCAGGCACCAAGAGCTTGGTATGCTAGGCATTCAGCATTTCTACTAAAGCATTGTTACAGAAGGGGTGCCATTGACAAAACACTTTTCCTGAAGAAGAACTCCAGGGATATCATATTTGTGTAAGTTTATGTGGATGACATTATCTTTGGCTCCACTAAAGAAGCTTGGTGCAGCGAGTTTGAGGAGTTGATGAAAGGTGAATTTTACATGAGTGCCATGGGAGAGCTTACTTTCTTTTTGGGATTACAAGTTCAGCAGAAACCTGATGGTACATTTATCTGTCAAGATAAATATGTGAGAGACATGTTGAAGAAGTTTGATATGGAAAATGTCAGAACTGCCACTACACCTTATGAAGCTCTAAAACCAAAACACAATCTTGAACCAGATCCTGTTGTTAATGTTCACCTATACAGATCCATGATTGGTTCATTGATGTACTTGACAGCTTCAAGGCCTGACATTAAATTTGTTGTGAGTGCTTGTTCTAGGCATCAAGTTACTCCACTGACTTCCCATTTGAATGCAGTCAAAAAGATTTTCAAGTATCTTAAAGGCCAACCTAATTTAGGTCTTTGGTACCCAAGATAGTCTCCTTTTAAGTTGGAAGCATACAGTGATAGTGAATATGCTGGAGCTAATCTGGATAGGGGGTCCACAACGGGAGGTTGCCAATTCCTTGGAAGAAGATTGATTTCTTGTCAATGTGTCACACCCTGAATTTACCTGTTTTGGCAGCGGAATTGAATACCTGGGTGTAACGTTCATGGCATCTCATACAAGGTTATATTGAATGACCTAAAGTGTCGTTTTGAAAATACAACGTTTGATCATTTATTGAAAACATCAGAGTTACAAACATAGGTCCCAAAAGTGTTGCAAGTTTATGAAAACAAAGTTATACAAGATCGAACGCTACATAAGTACATGAAATAAAAGATGAGACGCGTCGACTCCGCGACTCCATGGTCCATATGTATGCCATCATGAGCTACCTTAATTACCTGAAAATACATTGCTAAAACGTCAACACGAATGTTGGTGAGAGATCATAGGTTTATGTAAATGAAATGCCTTTACGGTAACAACAAGTATAAAGATGTATGAATAAATTTCCTTTGTTCAATAAAACCGTACATTAGCCCATAAGCTCATGACCCCGAAGCTAGACTGAATGAAATGCCCCTCCAGAGTGTTATGCCAGACACTCTAATGTATTGATCAAATGAAATGCATCCGTTATGACGGTTGGTAAATACCAACACGGATGGAGGCGTCACCCTCAATAGATCTATCCACTCACCCTCGCTTACCCAGTAATTAACGGTCCATGATAATGAATAGGGGACTTTAACTTGGCAATGTGGTAACTTAAGCAATGTACTTGAATTTGTATACTTTGGCTCGTATGAAAATGGTGCAATGTATTCTCCCCCGTGGGATTTGAAAACAAGTAAAGTAATGTAAAACGGGGCTATGAAACTCACTTGAAGTGATGGTATAATGTATGTTGTAATGAACGGAACACAAGGCGCGAACACAAGCCGCTACCTATTACGAATGAATATAATCTACTCTTAGATTATGAATGGATGTAGTGAATGTACATGCACATGCTATCTATACCACTCGTACTTTGAAAATATTAGTTAGCGTCGATGTGTAATGTTTTCCAAAACATGGCAAAAACGTGTTCAATTAGTTTCACAAACTAGTCGTGTAATATAGTGTATAACGTGTTAGTGTTTGTAATTGTCGCTTTGAAAACTTTGAGATATCATCTCGTTAACACGTTCGTGAACTCTTGATGGTATGTGCTCCAATGGGTAAGAAGAATGGCTCTTCAACGTCATTTAGTGCAATTTAGTGTTTAGTGCGAAATATATACTTTTATACTAAAAGCTGTCAAATAATATTAAGTGTTATCGTGATATAAACGTGTATATTTTGGTCGTTATAAGCTCGTTTCTCACGTTCTTTATGTCCCCGGTTTCGTATCGACATGTACTTCCATATTTTCAGTAGCTTGGTCCATACTGTCAATCAGCGAGCGTTTTTGTCGGAAAATATAGTTTTCGTCGTTAAACTCGTTTCTAGCGTATCTCCTTCGTTATTAACTCGTTTTTATCCCCGTTTTCGGCCATAGTTCCGTATGGGAAAGTATTTTCTGAATCTTAGGTCTAAAATTACCCAGAAGTCCCTGATGTTCCCACGTTTGCCAAAAATGGACAGCAACCTTTTGAAAGTGCCAAAAAACATGTTTTCCTAGTTTCTAACTTGTCCAAAACCACTTCAAACAACAATCAAACCAACTCTTGATATACCATACACCTTCTTAGGGTGTCATGGGTTCCTAAACATCATCTATCTCAACAATCTACCAAGGATTTGCCTATGTTAATTATCTAGGGCTTATATGTTATAAAAAGTATATATGGAGTGGTATAGCTAACATATACATGTATATATTGTATAAACTTGTATGATCATTGTAATAACTTGTTGAAATTATGAAAATGAGTTTTGTACACTTACTTGAGAGATTAATTAGCTTTTGATGATGAAAACTTATGTAAACCTTGAGTTTGTATTTCAAAACCCTTATAGGAGTACTAGATGAGCTTGTTTATGTTATGATCTTGAAAAATCAATGGAGTTCTTGCTTGGATCTTGTTCTTGCCGTGGCTAGGGAGGAAGAAAGGAAGAGAGGACTTTTTACTTGCACTAGTTTAGTGTGTGAGAAAATTGAGATCAAAATATCTAGTTTTATGTTATGTATTATGTATTTAGACAACAAGTACAAGTGTTTTAATGAAAGTTAGTAGTTTTTCTTGGTGTGCAAGAGTTTGGGGATGGGGTGGCCGGATTTGGAGTGGGGAGGAAGGAAATGGGAAGACTTTTGGTATAAAATGTGTGTAATATTGTGTTATTTTATTAGTTTTAGTGTATACCGGGTACTGAGTTAGCTAGAAATCGATTTTTACGGAACGAGACGAGATATATGAAAGTTGTAAAATTCTTGAAATTACATTCCTGATGGAAATCGGGTGTTAAAATAGTGGTTGTGTTGAAATATCGTAAACCGACGGAAATTTTAAACGTATACTGGTAAATACGGTGAAATTCTCAAAACACCGGGTAAATTAATAATATAAATTTTATATTATTATAATGAGTATGAAAATACGTTAGGATCATAGTCGGGAGTGTCGGGTGTGTTAATCTCATCTATTGATCACGCGTTAACGTTTATTTGAAAGTAATATACGTAATTCGTCGAATATACGTAAAATGTAAATTTGTGAAACATATGAGTGGAATAGTATGCAAATGTCCTCGTGATGATATGCAGACTATTTCTAGTCCGTATGAGATGCTCTTACTAATGATGCATGATTTCGCAGCTAAACCAAACCGGTTACGCGAATTTGAATATCCGTAAACCCAGTTTACGATGAAATGTATGACGACCATGAATAGTGTTTTCCCGCCCAGGATGAATAGTGTCACATGAATAGTAACGCTTCTCGGAATCACTAACGGAGTCCGAAAATGATGAATAGTAAAATGATGAATAGTGATAGGTGAATAGTAAACGATGAATAGTAACTGATGAATAGTGAATTTGTCGGGATTTGGAAAATGACCTGAAATTGTTAATTGTAACAGTCTATCCCCCTAAAAGGAACTTCGTCCCGAAGTTCTGTTGGTGTTAGTCTCTGAAGTAGTCTCGGTGGAAAGATGTGGGTATTTGAGTCACATTTGGTTCTCCCGTTCCCAAGTAAACTCGGGATCTCTTCGAGAATTCCAGCGAACTTTCACGATAGGAATTTGACTTTGCTTCAATTGCTGGACCTCACGGTACATGATTTATGATGTTTCCCTCAAATGGTTAAGCTTGTCGTGGAGTTGAATTCCTTCTAAAGGAATGGAATGAAATACGCTACGGGTGATGCATTTGGAAGGAACTTCTTGAGGTTTGAAATGTGAGACGGGTAATATATGTTGTTGAACTCCGATGGAAACTCAAGTATGTATACTAGCTGACAGATCCCAAAATGAATCTTAAATGGTCCAATACCGAGGCTCAATCTCTCGTGTTACCAAAAATTGTATCATGCCTTTCTAAGGAAAGTCTCTCAACATAGTTTGTTTTCCTGCTCGAGTCTAGTTGGTTTGTTGTTCATGGATACCCAATCCGAATGATTCTTGACTTGTAAAATTTCCTTTGTTGATTCACGACTTAGTTCTAAACTGGTAAATTTAACCTTCCGAATTCTGTTGTAAATATAGATGGTTACTTCGACCATAGGGTGTCTAAAATGGTGCCACTTGTATATTCCCGTGATGGCTATTGGTGAAGGTGAAATCCGTCAACAATCGAAAGATTATCCTAACTCATTCAAGTTAGTTATGTGGTGCTGAATATGTCCTATAGTGCTTATAGAGTTCTCTTCAATGTTCATTGGGCTGAGGATGGTAGAGTGTGTATATCTGAATGGAAAAGAATATATTAAAGGAATTACTAGGAGTTCGAGGGTATCGTCTATCCTTTCATCGTTTTCCTATGTCATGAAATACTCCTTGCAAATGGTAAGTCTCTCCTAGAGAGGTCAACGGTAAAGTCCAACTTAATGGCTGAGTGAGTGATGAGTGAGGTAAGTATCCAGTGAGGGCTTGTCAAAAAGGATGTTTAAGAATGATTCCATTTGTTCGCAAAGCTTTTGAATGAACATTGTTATTAGTAATTCCTTGAAAAGGTGATTATTTTCTTCATGGCATGATTCTCCCTGAATTATACATAGGTGATCAGGCTATGTATAATTGAGGACAAATTATGCGATGCTTGGTTTAGTCGAAATAGCATTACTTTTCTAAAAAGTTTAGATGGTGTTGAACGTTTGGTTTTGAAAGATGGCATTCTAGCTATTTCCTTTTAAAGTTGCATGAAAATTGTTTTGCGTAATGGTAGTAAATACTTTATGTAATGACGGAAAAAATCGTTTTGTAGTGTGGTAACAGAATAGCTTGAAATAAAATTTGTTGAATGGCTCTTTGGATACATGGGTGAATCTTATGGAATGGTAATGGTCTACTAATCCGTCAAAATGAAATTGGCTTAATCCCTAGTAAGACAATGGCATAAAGTTGCGAAACGATTGAAGATTAAGCAATTGGAATGGAAAATGGAATAAACGATGGTTATGATTATCGCGGAAATAGCAAAAGATAGATATTACATTGGATGGAAAGTGCTTAATACAACTAGGTTACGTCAACGTACTAACGGAAAGTACAAAAGAAAGATACAACTCTAAAGGGCTAGAACTACGGTTTGCATTGTAAAACATGAACTCCTTCTGTTGAAGCGTTGTGGCTACCCTTGATTCCTTCCCTTTGGGCAGTTGTTCTTGAAGTGTCCAGTTTCTCCACAACCAAAACATGTTGATGGGGGATTTTTATTGTCCGTCACACGCGGAGCTTTGCATTTCCTAGTCGGATGACCAATCCTTCCACAGTTATCACAAGGTCTCGGGCAATTCCCAAGGTTATGGTGGGTTTGACACTTGTTGCACTTGGGTAAAATACCATTGTAACCCTTCATCTCAGTTGGACCTACAGCATAGGCCCTTGCAACCTCTGGTCTCTTGGGTGGTGTTTGAGTAGCATTGCCATTCTGGTCGTTGTCCCACTTTCTTTTGTTGTAGTTGTTGTTGTTTGCGGATGTTCCTTTCTTTAGAATCTGAGCCATAAGCTTTTGGGATATCCTGATTGCTTCATCCATTGTTTGCGGGTCAAAGGAAATCACATCACCTCGGATGTTTTCGGGTAAACCATCAATGAAATTTTCCAACAACTTCTCATTATCCGAAACCATAGACGGACATAAAGCAGCCAACTCTTGAAATCTCCTGATGTATGTTTCAATATCATTACCTAACGTCACTAGTTCGTAGAACTCGATCTCCAACTTTTTCACCTCCGTGCGTGGACAAAACTTCTTAGTCAATAAACTCTTAAACTCCTCCCATGTAAGCTTGTAGGCATTTTCCTTTCCTATGGGCTTGGTGTATGAATTCCACCATGACATAGCTTCATCGAGAAGAGTACTAGTAGCAAACTTTACCTTAGATTCCTCGGGACAATTGCATAGATAGAATACCGACTCGGTATGCTCAAACCAACGAATCATGGCAGTGGCTCCTTCAGTGCCCTTGAATTTGATAGGATCCCCATTCTTGAAATCCTTGTATGTACACTTTCGTCCATTTGCCCCCGTACTAGCTTCCCCCGATGTCTCTACTCGAGAAGCGGCCTCAGCAGCCCTTGCAGCAACAGCGGCTCTCTCAACCACTAGTGCTTCAGCGATGCTATCCTTAACAAGTTTTCGAATGGCGGCTTGTGTCATTTCCGGTGTAGTTGATGTAGCCTTGGTTTTTCTTGGTGCCATATTTCTTCAAAACTACAAAAGAATATGACCATGAGTATTCATAATGGAAACGATCATTGTCCCCAATATATACAACCATGACATGTATATACACTCATAACACATGAATACAACACATGAAACTTTCGGTCTACATGGACCGATATCATAGATGGCACAACCATACCCATATAGTAGAGTCAATACTTGGTGATTTCGTTGCATAACAATCAAAATACTACAAGTTTCCTTGAACTATGCCACATCTCCTGTGGCTAGGGTGATAGTAAAAGCTAGTAGAGATATAAGTCTAGTCTAAGGCTTCCTGATGTCCTTCTCGGTGAATCCAAAGTCGTGATGTCATAAGGTTAAGATGAGTCCTGAAGTGGGGTTCGGAGTTGTGCATCGATAATGTCCGAGATAGTGTAGATTCCAAACCATTCTTGAGGAATCTATTGATGTTCTTTTTGAATTCGTGATCTTGGTATTATCCACAAGGTGTTATCTAATTCATGTCAAGTGAGAACGGAAAAGGAAATGACAATGGTGATACTTGAAAGGCAAGGTTAGTCTCCTGAATCTCGAAGGTCTCGGTGTCATATCTGGTAGCCTCTCCCAACTCGGGCCTAGGTGGTGCTGTAATCTGAAACGGGTGGAAGTTATCACCTAATCAATGTGAGTGATATGTGAATACCGACGTATAGGAAGGTGAGAGCAGTGATATAGGTGTATTAATGGATGAAAAAGTATCCTCGATACTTAAGTCTGCTAGGATGAGTATAGGATGATTGGGTGAAGACATGTCACTTGTGAACCAGGTCAATATTAGTGTATATATAAGTATAAGTATGAATAACTCGCATAGTGCGTGCATGAAACAATATGAATAATGAATATGCACTTATGATGAAATGATGAGATGCTACCGTGATGTAGTTATAGTCTAGGGTATAAGGACATCCTAGTTCGCTATAACCTTTGCTCTGGTACCAATCTGTCACACCCTGAATTTACCTGTTTTGGCAGCGGAATTGAATACCTGGGTGTAACGTTCATGGCATCTCATACAAGGTTATATTGAACGACCTAAAGTGTCGTTTTGAAAATACAACGTTTGATCATTTATTGAAAACATCAGAATTACAAACATAGGTCCCAAAAGTGTTGCAAGTTTATGAAAACAAAGTTATACAAGATCAAACGCTACATAAGTGCATGAAATGAAAGATGAGACGCGTCGACTCTGTGACTCCATGGTCCATATGTATGCCATCATGAGCTACCTTAATTACCTGAAAATACATTGCTAAAACATCAACACGAATGTTGGTGAGAGAACATAGGTTTATGTAAATGAAATGCCTTTACGGTAACCACAAGTATAAAGATGTATGAATAAATGTCCTTTGTTGAATAAAACCGTACATTAGCCCTTAAGTTCCTGACCCCGAAGCTAGACTGAATGAAATGCCCCTCCAGAGTGTTATGCCAGACACTCTAATGTATTGATCAAATGAAATGCATCCGTTATGATGGTTGGTAAATACCAACACGGATGGAGGCGTCACCCTCAATAGATCTATCCACTCACCCTCGCTTACCCAGTAATTAACGGTCCATGATAATGAATAGGGGACTTTAACTTGGCAATGTGGTAACTTAAGCAATGTACTTGAATTTGTATACTTTGGCCCGTATGAAAATGGTGCAATGTATTCTCCCCCGTGGGATTTGAAAACAAGTAAAGTAATGTAAAACGGGGCTATGAAAACTCACCTGAAGTGATGGTATAATGTATGTTGTAATGAACGGAACACAAGGCGCGAACACAAGCCGCAACCTATTATGAATGAATATAATGTACTCTTAGATTATGAATGGATGTAGTGAATGTACATGCACATGCTATCTATACCACTTGTACTTTGAAAATATTAGTTAGCGTTGATGTGTATTGTTTTCCAAAACTTGGCAAAAACGTGTTCAATTAGTTTCACAAACTAGTCGTGTAATATAGTGTATAATGTGTTAGTGTTTGTAATTGTCGCTTTGAAAACTTTGAGATATCATCTCGTTAACACGTTAGTGAACTCTTGATGGTACGTGCTCCAATGGGTAAGAAGAACGTCTCTTCAACGTCGTTTAGTGCAATTTAGTGTTTAGTGCGAAATATATACTTTTATACTAAAAGCTGTCAAATAATATTAAGTGTTATCGTGATATAAACGTGTATATTTTGGTCGTTATAAGCTCGTTTCTCACGTTCTTTATGTCCCCGGTTCCGTATCGACATGTACTTCCATATTTTAAGTAGCTTGGTCAATCTAGGTCTCGCCAAAAGCCTCGTTTTGTCCGTTGAAAACTGTCAATCAGCAAGCGTTTTTGTCGGAAAATATAGTTTTCGTCGTTAAACTCGTTTCTAGCGTATCTCCTTCGTTATTAACTCGTTTTTATCCCCGTTTTCGGCCATAGTTCCGTATCGGAAAGTATTTTCTGAATCTTAGGTCTAAAATTACCCAGAAGTCCCTGATGTTCCCACGTTTGCCAAAAATGGACAGCAACCTTTTGAAAGTGCCAAAAAACATGTTTTCCTAGTTTCTAACTTGTCCAAAACCACTTCAAATAACAATCAAACCAACTCTTGATCTACCATACACCTTCTTAGGGTGTCATGGGTTCCTAAACATCATCCATCTCAACAATCTACCAAGGATTTGCCTATGTTAATTATCTAGGGCTTATATGTTATAAAAAGTATATATGGGGTGGTATAGCTAACATATACATGTATATATTGTAAAAAACTTGTATGATCATTGTAATAACTTGTTGAAATTATGAAAATGAGTTTTGTACACTTACTTGAAAGATTAGTTAGCTTTTGATGATGAAAACTTATGTAACCCTTGAGTTTGTATTTCAAAACCCTTATAGGAGTACTAGATGAGCTTGTTTATGTAATGATCTTGAAAAATCAATGGAGTTCTTGCTTGGATCTTGTTCTTGCCGTGGCTAGGGAGGAAGAAAGGAAGAGAGGACTTGCACTAGTTTAGTGTGTGAGAAAAATGAGATGAAAATATCTAGTTTTATGTTATGTAATATGTATTTAGACAACAAGTACAAGTGTTTTAATGAAAATTAGTAGTTTTTCTTGGTGTGTAAGAGTTTGGGGATAGGGTGGCCGGATTTGGAGTGGGGAGGAAGGAAATGGGAAGACTTTTGGTATAAAATGTGTGTAATATTGTGTTATTTTATTAGTTTTAGTGTATACCGGGTACCGAGTTAGCTAGAAATCGATTTTTACGGAACGAGACGATATATATGAAAGTTGTAAAATTCTTGAAATTACATTCCTGATGGAAATCGGGTGTTAAAATAGCGGTCATGTTGAAATATCGTAAGCCGACGGAAATTTTAAACGTATACTGGTAAATACGGTGAAATTCTCAAAACACCGGGTAAATTAATAATATAAATTTTATATTATTATAATGAGTATGAAAATACATTAGGATCATAGTCGGAAGTGTCGGGTGTGTTAATCTCATCTATTGATCACGCGTTAACGTTTGTTTGAAAGTGAATATACGTAATTCGTCGAATATACGTAAAATGTAAATTTGTGAAACCTATGAGTGGAATAGTATGCAAATGTCCTCGTGATGATATGCAGACTATTTCTAGTCCGTATGAAATGCTCTTACTAATGATGCATGATTTCGCAGCTAAACCAAACCGGTTACGCGAATTTGAATATCCGTAAACCCAGTTTACGATGAAATGTATAACGACCATGAATAGTGTTTTCCCGCCCAGGATGAATAGTGTCACATGAATAGTAACGCTTCTCAGAATCACTAACGGAGTCCGAAAATGATGAATAGTAAAATGATGAATAGTGACCGGTGAATAGTGAACAATGAATAGTAACTGATGAATAGTGAATTTGTCGAGATTTGGAAAATGACCTGAAATTGCGAATTGTGACACAATGCAAGAAACAAACTATTATTGCAACCTCAACTACTGAAACAGAATATGTTGTTGCCGCAAATTGTTGTGGTCAGGTACTTTGGTTACAGAATCAGTTGCTAGATTATGGGTTTAATTTCATGAACACCACAATCTTTTATGATAATCAAAGTACCATATGCATTGTTAAAAATCCAGTTTTTCATAATAGAACAAAGCATATCGAGATTAGGCACCACTTTATAAGAGATGCATATGAAAAACATTTGATAAAAGTGGTTAAGATTCACACAGATGATAATGTGGCAGATTTATTGACTAAAGCTTTTGATGGACCTAGGTTTCAACACTTAGTTTTCCACATTGGTATGGTTAACCCTTAAATGCTATGTTTGAGGGGAGGCATATGCCTTAAGGGAGGATTGTTTGATGTTGTAAATTTGTATATTTGCATATTATTAGTTTATCATTAATTATGTTTTTGTTTGCTAACACTAACCAGCTAATGTTATTTAAGTTTTATATGTTTGGTTTGGTTTGTTTACTAATTTGTGTCTATTTTGTAGAATGCCTTTATGTATAGTTGTAGATCTTAAGTGTAAGTTCATCAAGTTTGGTTAATTAGGATCATGGTCATGTAAGCTTAAAGCTTGTATCCACTGAACAGAAGCACAAGTGATACTCATTGTTTCCATTGAAGAGAAGTACAAGTAATGTTCATTGTTTCTACTGAAAAGAAGTACTGAAGTAATGCACAAGTGATAATCATTGAGATATAAAAGAAAAGTTCTTCATTCATTAAAGAAACAAGTTACAGCTTACAAACAACTTCAAAAGTAATTCAAGACCATTCCTATACAAAATTAACTACACTGAGTCTAACTCTTGTCACCACTACTAAAAAAGACTGGTTGATGTGCTTATCCAGTATGATGAAGAAGCTGAAGATGTGTAACAATTCGCAATTTCAGGTTAACTTTTATTCCCGAAAATTTCACTATTCACTTTTACTATTCACTTTTCACTATTCATCTCAGAAATTTTTATTTCATATTCTCGTAAGTTAAACTATTTTAACGATAATCCGAGAGTTTGACGCTCGTCGGATCATTTCTGCAAAAATCACAAAGCCGTGTCCGAGATTTACTTTTAGGTTTAAACGTCCTTCTAGCATCCCGATATGTCCATAAAACATTATAAACAATAGAAATATGATTTTCTCTCATTTTAGGACAATTCCAAAAGTTTCGGAATTTTACGTTTTTCAGTTCAGCGTTTTACGCGAATTACGCGTTTTAGACCCGTGTTTCCAGTTTTTAGCAGGGTTTTAGCACCCGATAGAACCTACCACTCATTTTATATTTTATTATGGACTATATTGACATGTTTAACAATACTTTCAAGTTTCATATTTTTACGATACCCGGTTTTACGTTTTGAGGCTTAATCACTTACGGTTAGCGATTTACGGAGTCAAAACTAGCTACATACTTAGGATATTATCATCCAAAGACCATGACTACTCATCTAGTCACCCTTATCATGTATAAACCGACTTAGGGGGGGTAGGAGTCATCATTTTGTGGCTTGATCTTGACCATTGATCTCTAGGATGTTTACAAGTGTCTAAATTAACCATGGTTACATTCTAACCCAATATATGGTTAACTATTTTTCTCATCCTATAAATAGCCAACTAATAACACATAGAAAACTTGCACCACACCTTCTTATAACCTTTAAGTCCTAAAACCTAAGGCACTTTTCTTATATTTTGTAAGAAAGTTAACTAGTTTTTGAAAGAAAACTAGTGTTTGATCTTCAATCTTGGAAATTTTCTAAGAAAAGTTGTTATAACTTTAAAGTCTCCAAAAAGACGTCGTTATAATCTTCAAATAGCTTTGGACTTCAAGAAGGCGTCGTTATAATCTTCAAATAACCTCGGTTTATCATAGGTTGCAAAGGAGGAAAGCTTGTTCAAACAAAGTCCTAGTTCTTGTCCTAGTTTCCCTTTTTCATTAAGGCCAAAAGTTGTAAGCAAACCCTAACATACTTTCTTGCTTAAATATCATTTCATGCTTATTATGTTTCTTTCATGCTATATATGGTCTTTGTATTGTGTTCATGATGTTTAAAAATGGATAAAACAAGTATTGGTATACATATGTTAACTTATGACAAGTAAACAAGCAAACTAGTGATTTTTATGGAAAACCACGACCAAAATAGTATAACTTTGATATTTGACACTTATTTACTGTTAAAGAGGACTTAACAAGGAAGACATAGCAATTTGAATCACCCAAAACGAGTATACGAGTCAAAAGTTATGACCATTTGAAGTTAGCGAAACCAAAATGGCAAATCTGCCTAAATTGCATTCTGATCAAATTATGATTTTGAAAGTCCCACTTCTGGTCCGATTCATCAAAAAGTTAAAACACGAAAGTTGTCCGGAACGACGTTTTCGTTCAGGAATAAAGAAGCTCGAGCCCTGAAAACGCTTTCTGAGTGATAAATTTCTTCAAATTCTTAACAGCCCATTTTTAGACCAAAGTTACTATATAATCATTATAATTAGATGAGACCAAGAGGTCTAATGACCTAAAGCCGAGACCACAACCATGGCTAAAGCCAAGGTTGAGTCTCAAGATCATGGTAACAATGACCAAGGTCACGGCAAAGCCACGGCTAAAGACCATATAACTTTTAAAGATCAAAACTTATATATATGTTATCAAATACTACAATAGTAGGGAGCCTCATGTGAGGAGTTCATTGAGTAAGCCGTCGAGACGAGTTGTGGATTTACGAGTTAAAGTGTCCTGGCTCCTCGAACGTTTACTCCATGACTTCTGAATTATGTCGGCCCGAACGGTAGTAAGAGATTTACAACCTATACATGTTTCATAGACCATTTATATTCAAAGACTTACACTATATACTAAAGTACTACATCATGAACATTATGCAAGACATATATTGGCAATTCGTCGTACTCTTAGACGTTACTCCAAACCTAAGTCGCAACGTTCTATTATAGGCTGCTCTTAGAGACTTTCGCGATTCGACTACCATTTTCATTACTCACTACATAGACTTAAGGTGAGTCATAGCCCCTACTCTTTTCGTACTTGTTTTAACTATTGGGGGGGATACATGCTCAACTACTTGCTTACTTGTACAAATACTCAGAACGTCTATACTTGACTGTGTTATACTTGATTGTTTACATACATGACTGCGTTATACTTAATTGTGTTATTCTATTTATTGACTAGTAGTTGTCTTTGGGAATTGACTCCCAGTTGTCTTTGGGAAGTGGCTCCCAGTTGTCTTTGGGAATTGACTCCCAGTTGTCTTTGATACATCCTAACATTTGCGAATGTTGGATACATCATAAAAGTGAGGTCTTCGGAGATGAAGTAGAGACTCATTTCTAATTGCTTAAATTGTCTTGATGAACTTATACATGTCTTTATTATACTATATTTGTAGCAGTGGGTTGTGAACACACAGGTTACAAGTCTCTTATGGCGGGACTTGTAACTGAGTGGATTCTCAATGCCTTTGCTGTGTGATCATTCTTTAAGGCTTTTCAACTATTTTAAGACAAACTCTATGAACTCACCAACCATTGTGTTGACACTTTAGCATGTTATCTCAGGTCTATAAGACGATAGCTAGTGCGTGGAACTTAGAGTCAAGCTGCATATTCTGAAGACTTACGCTTTTATCATTTACCATTCAAAACACTTGTATACATTTATGTATCATACTTTGGGATCTCATGTTTGTAACTTTGAATTCATGAATCGAATGGTAACTTTTCAAAACGTCTCATTTAGAGTTCGTTTTCTATAACTTGTACTTTGTATTATGAAGTAGCACCCCAGTGACACAGTCTTCCGCTGCGGTATTTTGGGGGTGTTACAGATTGGTACCAGAGCCTTGGTTATAGAGAACTAGGTTGCATTTAGTGCCTAGACTATAACTGCTATATACGTTGGGACCTTCCTCTTTATTTGCCTTACACACAATACATACACATGTGCTTTTTGGTTAGACGTTTGCTTAGTTCCACGCTGTTAGATGACGTGACTTTAGTATTATAAGGAGCCCCAGAGATTCGTCGAGTCATTAAAAACATGGAGCTCAGTAATAACTAATTAGTTAACTTGATCTTGTGACAGTTCTTGTTTGATTAGACACAAGATTTGAGTTAAATAATATTATTGCTTAGCTTTAGGGATTTGATGGCTTGATTATCTTACTATCGGCCTCAGAAGGCGGATTTTGTGTCGGAAATTCTTAAGTAGGATGATTTAGAATCTCCTTATTTAAATGGATTGGGACGCCTCTTCAGTTAAATAAAGAAATTGTAAATCACCGAACCATAAGTTTATGAGACCTTACTTACATAAATTTGGACGCTTCTTTATGTAAGTAATGTATTATAAATAAGTGGGCTTATTTACATCCGATACAACTCCTTAACCAGAATCTTAGACGAATCAGAGTAAACACGACTATTTTAGAGATCCCGAATTCTCTTAGACACACTGTAAGTAGTTAACATCAACTGAACTTCGGGACGAAGTTCTCCTTAAGGGGTAGAGACTGTAACAATTCGCAATTTCAGGTTAACTTTTATTCCCGAAAATTTCACTATTCACTTTTACTATTCACTTTTTACTATTCACTTTTCACTATTCATCTCAGAAATTTTTATTTCATATTCTCGTAAGTTAAACTATTTTAACGATAATCCGAGAGTTTGACGCTCGTCGGATCATTTCTGCAAAAATCACAAAGCCGTGTCCGAGATTTACTTTTAGGTTTAAACGTCCTTCTAGCATCCCGATATGTCCATAAAACATTATAAACTATAGAAATATGATTTTCTCTCATTTTAGGACAATTCCAAAAGTTTCGGAATTTTACGTTTTTCAGTTCAGCGTTTTACGCGAATTACGCGTTTTAGACCCGTGTTTCCAGTTTTTAGCAGGGTTTTAGCACCCGATAGAACCTACCACTCATTTTATATTTTATTATGGACTATATTGACATGTTTAACAATACTTTCAAGTTTCATATTTTTACGATACCCGGTTTTACGTTTTGAGGCTTAATCACTTACGGTTAGCGATTTACGGAGTCAAAACTAGCTACATACTTAGGATATTATCATCCAAAGACCATGACTACTCATCTAGTCACCCTTATCATGTATAAACCGACTTAGGGGGGGTAGGAGTCATCATTTTGTGGCTTGATCTTGACCATTGATCTCTAGGATGTTTACAAGTGTCTAAATTAACCATGGTTACATTCTAACCCAATATATGGTTAACTATTTTTCTCATCCTATAAATAGCCAACTAATAACACATAGAAAACTTGCACCACACCTTCTTATAACCTTTAAGTCCTAAAACCTAAGGCACTTTTCTTATATTTTGTAAGAAAGTTAACTAGTTTTTGAAAGAAAACTAGTGTTTGATCTTCAATCTTGGAAATTTTCTAAGAAAAGTTGTTATAACTTTAAAGTCTCCAAAAAGACGTCGTTATAATCTTCAAATAGCTTTGGACTTCAAGAAGGCGTCGTTATAATCTTCAAATAACCTCGGTTTATCATAGGTTGCAAAGGAGGAAAGCTTGTTCAAACAAAGTCCTAGTTCTTGTCCTAGTTTCCCTTTTTCATTAAGGCCAAAAGTTGTAAGCAAACCCTAACATACTTTCTTGCTTAAATATCATTTCATGCTTATTATGTTTCTTTCATGCTATATATGGTCTTTGTATTGTGTTCATGATGTTTAAAAATGGATAAAACAAGTATTGGTATACATATGTTAACTTATGACAAGTAAACAAGCAAACTAGTGATTTTTATGGAAAACCACGACCAAAATAGTATAACTTTGATATTTGACACTTATTTACTGTTAAAGAGGACTTAACAAGGAAGACATAGCAATTTGAATCACCCAAAACGAGTATACGAGTCAAAAGTTATGACCATTTGAAGTTAGCGAAACCAAAATGGCAAATCTGCCTAAATTGCATTCTGATCAAATTATGATTTTGAAAGTCCCACTTCTGGTCCGATTCATCAAAAAGTTAAAACACGAAAGTTGTCCGGAACGACGTTTTCGTTCAGGAATAAAGAAGCTCGAGCCCTGAAAACGCTTTCTGAGTGATAAATTTCTTCAAATTCTTAACAGCCCATTTTTAGACCAAAGTTACTATATAATCATTATAATTAGATGAGACCAAGAGGTCTAATGACCTAAAGCCGAGACCACAACCATGGCTAAAGCCAAGGTTGAGTCTCAAGATCATGGTAACAATGACCAAGGTCACGGCAAAGCCACGGCTAAAGACCATATAACTTTTAAAGATCAAAACTTATATATATGTTATCAAATACTACAATAGTAGGGAGCCTCATGTGAGGAGTTCATTGAGTAAGCCGTCGAGACGAGTTGTGGATTTACGAGTTAAAGTGTCCTGGCTCCTCGAACGTTTACTCCATGACTTCTGAATTATGTCGGCCCGAACGGTAGTAAGAGATTTACAACCTATACATGTTTCATAGACCATTTATATTCAAAGACTTACACTATATACTAAAGTACTACATCATGAACATTATGCAAGACATATATTGGCAATTCGTCGTACTCTTAGACGTTACTCCAAACCTAAGTCGCAACGTTCTATTATAGGCTGCTCTTAGAGACTTTCGCGATTCGACTACCATTTTCATTACTCACTACATAGACTTAAGGTGAGTCATAGCCCCTACTCTTTTCGTACTTGTTTTAACTATTGGGGGGGATACATGCTCAACTACTTGCTTACTTGTACAAATACTCAGAACGTCTATACTTGACTGTGTTATACTTGATTGTTTACATACATGACTGCGTTATACTTAATTGTGTTATTCTATTTATTGACTAGTAGTTGTCTTTGGGAATTGACTCCCAGTTGTCTTTGGGAAGTGGCTCCCAGTTGTCTTTGGGAATTGACTCCCAGTTGTCTTTGATACATCCTAACATTTGCGAATGTTGGATACATCATAAAAGTGAGGTCTTCGGAGATGAAGTAGAGACTCATTTCTAATTGCTTAAATTGTCTTGATGAACTTATACATGTCTTTATTATACTATATTTGTAGCAGTGGGTTGTGAACACACAGGTTACAAGTCTCTTATGGCGGGACTTGTAACTGAGTGGATTCTCAATGCCTTTGCTGTGTGATCATTCTTTATGGCTTTTCAACTATTTTAAGACAAACTCTATGAACTCACCAACCATTGTGTTGACACTTTAGCATGTTATCTCAGGTCTATAAGACGATAGCTAGTGCGTGGAACTTAGAGTCAAGCTGCATATTCTGAAGACTTACGCTTTTATCATTTACCATTCAAAACACTTGTATACATTTATGTATCATACTTTGGGATCTCATGTTTGTAACTTTGAATTCATGAATCGAATGGTAACTTTTCAAAACGTCTCATTTAGAGTTCGTTTTCTATAACTTGTACTTTGTATTATGAAGTAGCACCCCAGTGACACAGTCTTCCGCTGCGGTATTTTGGGGGTGTTACAGATTGGTACCAGAGCCTTGGTTATAGAGAACTAGGTTGCATTTAGTGCCTAGACTATAACTGCTATATACGTTGGGACCTTCCTCTTTATTTGCCTTACACACAATACATACACATGTGCTTTTTGGTTAGACGTTTGCTTAGTTCCACGCTGTTAGATGACGTGACTTTAGTATTATAAGGAGCCCCAGAGATTCGTCGAGTCATTAAAAACATGGAGCTCAGTAATAACTAATTAGTTAACTTGATCTTGTGACAGTTCTTGTTTGATTAGACACAAGATTTGAGTTAAATAATATTATTGCTTAGCTTTAGGGATTTGATGGCTTGATTATCTTACTATCGGCCTCAGAAGGCGGATTTTGTGTCGGAAATTCTTAAGTAGGATGATTTAGAATCTCCTTATTTAAATGGATTGGGACGCCTCTTCAGTTAAATAAAGAAATTGTAAATCACCGAACCATAAGTTTATGAGACCTTACTTACATAAATTTGGACGCTTCTTTATGTAAGTAATGTATTATAAATAAGTGGGCTTATTTACATCCGATACAACTCCTTAACCAGAATCTTAGACGAATCAGAGTAAACACGACTATTTTAGAGATCCCGAATTCTCTTAGACACACTGTAAGTAGTTAACATCAACTGAACTTCGGGACGAAGTTCTCCTTAAGGGGTAGAGACTGTAACAATTCGCAATTTCAGGTTAACTTTTATTCCCGAAAATTTCACTATTCACTTTTACTATTCACTTTTTACTATTCACTTTTCACTATTCATCTCAGAAATTTTTATTTCATATTCTCGTAAGTTAAACTATTTTAACGATAATCCGAGAGTTTGACGCTCGTCGGATCATTTCTGCAAAAATCACAAAGCCGTGTCCGAGATTTACTTTTAGGTTTAAACGTCCTTCTAGCATCCCGATATGTCCATAAAACATTATAAACAATAGAAATATGATTTTCTCTCATTTTAGGACAATTCCAAAAGTTTCGGAATTTTACGTTTTTCAGTTCAGCGTTTTACGCGAATTACGCGTTTTAGACCCGTGTTTCCAGTTTTTAGCAGGGTTTTAGCACCCGATAGAACCTACCACTCATTTTATATTTTATTATGGACTATATTGACATGTTTAACAATACTTTCAAGTTTCATATTTTTACGATACCCGGTTTTACGTTTTGAGGCTTAATCACTTACGGTTAGCGATTTACGGAGTCAAAACTAGCTACATACTTAGGATATTATCATCCAAAGACCATGACTACTCATCTAGTCACCCTTATCATGTATAAACCGACTTAGGGGGGGTAGGAGTCATCATTTTGTGGCTTGATCTTGACCATTGATCTCTAGGATGTTTACAAGTGTCTAAATTAACCATGGTTACATTCTAACCCAATATATGGTTAACTATTTTTCTCATCCTATAAATAGCCAACTAATAACACATAGAAAACTTGCACCACACCTTCTTATAACCTTTAAGTCCTAAAACCTAAGGCACTTTTCTTATATTTTGTAAGAAAGTTAACTAGTTTTTGAAAGAAAACTAGTGTTTGATCTTCAATCTTGGAAATTTTCTAAGAAAAGTTGTTATAACTTTAAAGTCTCCAAAAAGATGTCGTTATAATCTTCAAATAGCTTTGGACTTCAAGAAGGCGTCGTTATAATCTTCAAATAACCTCGGTTTATCATAGGTTGCAAAGGAGGAAAGCTTGTTCAAACAAAGTCCTAGTTCTTGTCCTAGTTTCCCTTTTTCATTAAGGCCAAAAGTTGTAAGCAAACCCTAACATACTTTCTTGCTTAAATATCATTTCATGCTTATTATGTTTCTTTCATGCTATATATGGTCTTTGTATTGTGTTCATGATGTTTAAAAATGGATAAAACAAGTATTGGTATACATATGTTAACTTATGACAAGTAAACAAGCAAACTAGTGATTTTTATGGAAAACCACGACCAAAATAGTATAACTTTGATATTTGACACTTATTTACTGTTAAAGAGGACTTAACAAGGAAGACATAGCAATTTGAATCACCCAAAACGAGTATACGAGTCAAAATTTATGACCATTTGAAGTTAGCGAAACCAAAACGGCAAATCTGCCTAAATTGCATTCTGATCAAATTATGATTTTGAAAGTCCCACTTCTGGTCCGATTCATCAAAAAGTTAAAACACGAAAGTTGTCCGGAACGACGTTTTTGTTCAGGAACAAAGAAGCTCGAGCCCTGAAAACGCTTTCTGAGTGATAAATTTCTTCAAATTCTTAACAGCCCATTTTTAGACCAAAGTTACTATATAATCATTATAATTAGATGAGACCAAGAGGTCTAATGACCTAAAGCCGAGACCACAACCATGGCTAAAGCCAAGGTTGAGTCTCAAGATCATGGTAACAATGACCAAGGTCACGGCAAAGCCACGGCTAAAGACCATATAACTTTTAAAGATCAAAACTTATATATATGTTATCAAATACTACAATAGTAGGGAGCCTCATGTGAGGAGTTCATTGAGTAAGCCGTCGAGACGAGTTGTGGATTTACGAGTTAAAGTGTCCTGGCTCCTCGAACGTTTACTCCATGACTTCTGAATTATGTCGGCCCGAACGGTAGTAAGAGATTTACAACCTATACATGTTTCATAGACCATTTATATTCAAAGACTTACACTATATACTAAAGTACTACATCATGAACATTATGCAAGACATATATTGGCAATTCGTCGTACTCTTAGACGTTACTCCAAACCTAAGTCGCAACGTTCTATTATAGGCTGCTCTTAGAGACTTTCGCGATTCGACTACCATTTTCATTACTCACTACATAGACTTAAGGTGAGTCATAGCCCCTACTCTTTTCGTACTTGTTTTAACTATTGGGGGGGATACATGCTCAACTACTTGCTTACTTGTACAAATACTCAAAACGTCTATACTTGACTGTGTTATACTTGATTGTTTACATACATGACTGCGTTATACTTAATTGTGTTATTCTATTTATTGACTAGTAGTTGTCTTTGGGAATTGACTCCCAGTTGTCTTTGGGAAGTGGCTCCCAGTTGTCTTTGGGAATTGACTCCCAGTTGTCTTTGATACATCCTAACATTTGCGAATGTTGGATACATCATAAAAGTGAGGTCTTCGGAGATGAAGTAGAGACTCATTTCTAATTGCTTAAATTGTCTTGATGAACTTATACATGTCTTTATTATACTATATTTGTAGCAGTGGGTTGTGAACACACAGGTTACAAGTCTCTTATGGCGGGACTTGTAACTGAGTGGATTCTCAATGCCTTTGCTGTGTGATCATTCTTTAAGGCTTTTCAACTATTTTAAGACAAACTCTATGAACTCACCAACCATTGTGTTGACACTTTAGCATGTTATCTCAGGTCTATAAGACGATAGCTAGTGCGTGGAACTTAGAGTCAAGCTGCATATTCTGAAGACTTACGCTTTTATCATTTACCATTCAAAACACTTGTATATATTTATGTATCATACTTTGGGATCTCATGTTTGTAACTTTGAATTCATGAATCGAATGGTAACTTTTCAAAACGTCTCATTTAGAGTTCGTTTTCTATAACTTGTACTTTGTATTATGAAGTAGCACCCCAGTGACACAGTCTTCCGCTGCGGTATTTTGGGGGTGTTACAAGATGAAAATGGAATGGATGGATTGATGAAAAGATGACGAAGAAGCCCAAAAACAAGTGTTTGGTCCATGGCATCATCACATTACCAACTACTCCATCTTTCCTTTCCCTTTGTCCTTTCCCCTGCTTCCATGTTAAGAAACACCAGATCCTGGAGCAGGAAGACCAACTACCACTTCATGTTATTTTGGAAGTGAAGGGTTAGACTTCCTTGGCCTTGATTGGGGTCTTTCGGGTGTGGAAGGAGGAACGAATGTAGGGTCTTCATCTTCATCCTCTGAAGATTCCTCATCAGAGGTGCAAAGAAATGGAGAGACTAAGTCTTTATCTGAAGTTGGGTAACCAAACCAAGGAAGTAAATCATCAGAAGAATCATAAGCTGCTAGTGTGGGGGCTTTACTTGGTTTCCCCACTTCATGTTTCTTCTTTTTGGCTTGTTCTTTGGTTAATCGAAGTGTCCATGGTTGTGTACTGGGTGGAAAGTATCTGTTCCAACCATCACTGAATGATGATGAGGAGGAGGAGGTTAGATCGATGATTTCTGGTTTAGAAGACATGTTTGATGCTGCTGATTATGGAGTTATTGAGATATTAGGGTTTGATGTTAATTTGGGGGTAATTGATATGTTTGAATTGTGATTTGGGGGTTATTTTATAGACGGAGTCAAGGGTTGATGGTAATTAATGCGAGTTGGGTGACACAGTAAAACTCAAGATATTTACCGAAGATATTTTTACACTTGAGTTGATTCTACTGATTGACCTTCTATCAGCAGATTGACTATCATTTCTGCTAAAGGGTTAATTTTGAAATTTATTGAAGTTACGTTACACGTCAGATTCGGTCAAAGATTCTCTCCATGATTCTTGACCACGATTAGGTAACTTCTATTTAAAACCTAATGAGCATATCTTCGCCCATTTCAACTGATTCCATCTCCTTCAAAATATTAACCCATTATCCATTTACCTGATTCATAACCGATTCTCACAATTCCTTCTAATGGCGGCACTTCAACTAAAGAAGGATCACAACAAAGTTGCTTTTCTGGGAAAAGCAAAGGGATATGAAGTGTACGATCCTATGGTTGAATTCTTGAAGCGATCCAAGATTCATTATGATTTGACACATTCACCAAATGTGATATATCAATCGTTGGTTAGGCAATTTTGGGCTCTGCAACAAAAAGATCTGACACAAAGATAGTAGCAACTATTGATGGAGCATAGTATGTGGTGACTGAATCTTTCATTAGGACACAACTACGTTTGGATGATGAAGGTGGTGTCTATCACACCAACACTGAAGAGATACTTACAGGGTTAAGAGATGTTGGCTACCAAAGTACTGCAACAGATATGTGGCACAAGAATAAGTTTTGCCCCATGTTGAGGTTTTTGGTGCACACATTACTTCAGTGTATAAGAAACAAGTCAGGAGGATGGGATCAATTCTCTACCCAATTGGGTTGTGGTATAGTATGTCTTTCAAAGGGTTTAACTTATAATTTCTCTAAGTTTATTTTTGATAATATGGTTGAAAATATTCAAAAGAAAAGGCATAAGTTTCTAATGTACCCTAGGTTTTTACAAATTATCTTAGGCATAACAACCCGAGACAGAGTGTAACACCCCAACCCGATAAGGGTAGAAGCACTACATTATGGTGACATATCAAAGCATATACAGACATACAACATAAGTAATACAAAAGAATTTCAAAGGTTATAGAGGAAATAATCTGAAATACAAGGTTACAAATGAGAACAACAATGAAATACTAAGTATGAAAATGTAAATCTGTTCTAATCATCTCTAATTCAGAATAGCTATCAAGGCATAGTCTTCGAAGTCCAACGCACTCTCCACTCATATCCTAGCTTCCCTCTAAAACCTGCCGCAATGGAAAGAAATGCGGCTGAGCTTAAAAAGCCCAGTGAACAAATATATACAAATGAAGTAATGATAACGAAACAGAAGTAATATATGGTGCATTGGGGATAATATCATAAGGTATAAATGAAATGAAATGATAAAGTGTAAAGTATAGGACAGTAATCCACCACGAGCCCAAAACAGATCATATCATATCATAACATAAGTAACCATATATCTTCATAATCATATAGAGGGGAGACCTCTCACATAATCAGACAAATGAGGGGTGTCCTCAATAGGTGGAGTAGCTAGCTCCCAGATATGTAAAAGGAGTGTATTGCACACAAGCTCCAGTTACCAGATACAGATACAGATAATCATATAATAGTTAAATCCACTAAACAGATCAGATCTAGGATGCATCCATATGCCCCTGCAGACAAATCATAATAAAAGTGGCCACAGCAGATAACAGATAAGGGACGGTGTGGAACATCACTCAACCACACTAGAGTCATGCCATTGGTGCATCAATGACACAGCCATGTTACCTTCATGGCTAGGGAAACAAATTTTGGCTCGGGTATCAAACTGGGAATCAGATAACAAATCATACATCATAGTGTCATATCAAAAGGTTCATATCATATGGTTCATATCAGAGGTTCATATCAGATGTTCAGAAATCATAGCAAAGGTTCATAATAAGGTTCATGTCAAAGATCATAACAAAGGTTTAAAATGAAGGGGATTGTCACACCCCCAAAATCGGGTCCAGCGGAAGCATACGTGTAGCTGGGGTGTAACTCAATTGGTACCACAACACAAGTACAAAATGGTTTTCACTTCAATCATTTAGAATAAAATAGTTTAATCAAAAATGTTGAATTTACATTGTTAAAAGTAGTGCGGAAGTAGGCCCTAAAAATAATTTAGAACGGTCCCCAAATGAATAAATCAGAGTCTTCTATGACCATGCCATGCCCTGCCAAAACCTCCTGTAGCGTGCCATTGCTTAAATACATGCTAAAGTGTCAACACAATGGTTGGTGAGTTCATAGAGTCTTGTGAAAAAGAATGTAATGCATATGGATGAAGCTTGTCCCAGCAAAGGCATCGTAAATCCACTCAGTTCCAAGTCCCGCCATAAGAGACTTGTAACCTGAGTATTTACGAACCCCTTTTCCTAACTATTTTAATCATTTTGGGGTGGATGCATGAATTATACTTGAACTACCTTGATTGTTATTTATTGAACTCTTTTGACCTAAACTCTAGAACTTTATTGCGAACTTATGACTTGTTTTGAACTTAACGAACCGTATGTGTTATGACCTAAGTCTCACCTTATTGGTGGAGCGTTCTTGACCTAAAGTCTCACCTTATTGGTGGAGCGTGCAAAGTCTCCCATGTTTGGAGTGTTCTTAATCGTATATAATAGTTGTATGATGTACTGTTCGTACATTCGCATTGTAACACCCCGCCTTATAGACCACAATATTGTCCGCTTTGCCCGAAGGCTCACGACTTTGTTCTTGTGGCCCTCATGTGAAGACTTCCCGGCAGGTCACCCAAGCCAGTACTACTCTCACATGAGCACGCTTAACCGTATGGCCGATTAACCGTTCCACCACAAAACGCGTTGTGTCATATAAGGCGAATGTTAACATATATGTCCCAGCATCACTCCAAGTCACAGCCAATGTGGGATTTGCCTGGGGTATTACATTCCACCCTCGTAGGGACTCATCATCCTCGATGAAGTTTGCCCCACATCCCGAACGGCTTGGAGTGGCTCTGATACCATCTGTAACACCCCGCCTTATAGACCACAATATTGTCCGCTTTGCCCGAAGGCTCATGGCTTTGTTCTTGTGGCCCTCATGTGAAGACTTCCCGGCAGGTCACCCAAGCCAGTACTACTCTCACATGAGCATGCTTAACCGTATGACCGATTAACCGTTCCACCACAAAACGCGTTGTGTCATATAAGGCGAATGTTAACATATATGTCCCAGCATCACTCCAAGTCACAGCCAATGTGGGATTTGACTGGGGTATTACAATCACTCCAAGTCACAGCCAATGGCACCTGTAAGTAGGTCACTCACTCTACTCTTTCTGATCTTAAGTAGGTCATTTACATGTTATACCACTCATAGGATTTTCAAATTTATATATTTGATACATTTAACGTTTTCCTTATAATTATTTATAAATAAACGTTAACACCCGGTTTATACACGACGAATATATCTAAATATTCCCACAATGGTCCCGACATATTTTTATATCCATTATATCATCATAAAAGTTATAACATTCATTTACCCGGTATTTTGAAAATTTATTTTATTTATAACGTAAGCTTATGAATATTACGACGGTTTTCGTAAAAACTAAACAATAATCACCCGAACACTCAGTACTTGTACCTAACATATTTTTAACATTTCTATGACTTTATTAAGTCCCGGTTAACTTTGTTAACATTTATTTCTAGCAAACCCGGTACCCGATTATAACTAATACTTACACTAAACTACAATTATTATTACACTACATTTCCTAAGTGATCAAAACCGACTTTGCATCTCCTTTTCACATTGAAACCGGCCACATGCCCTCCCCTAGACACCATGTGCTTCCATTTAACCTCATGCATTAATGTATACTTATAATACAATAAACCTTAAAACATAAACTTAACTAGTTTTCCAAAAATCATAACATCACTTTTCATAAGATCAAAAAGTTTTCATCTCCTTCCTCCCTACACCAAAACCCACGACCCAATATCAATATACATGATCAAGTGGTCATTTTTCAAAGTACAAAGCATCAAAGTTGTTCATTTCATCATCCTAATCAAGAATCATAACACAAAAACACAAGTAATCCAAAGTTTCTCATCATCTCACCACCTATTATTTCAAAGTGAGTTTTCATAACCCCGTTTTCAATTCAATATTTTGATTTCAAATCCCACAGGGGGAATACATTGCATCAATCATTTTAGTACGAGCCCAAGTACCAAAACATATGTACATTGCTTAAGTTACCTTATCATTCAGTTAAAGTCCCTGTTATTATCATGGACCGTTAATTTGCCGGTAAGCGAGAGTGAGTGGATAGATCTATTGAGGGTGACTCCTCCATCATTTACACTAAAATTAACGGTCCATGATAATAGAGGGGACTTATACTTTCACAAGTTCTCTTAACGATATACATATTTCTGTGAGTTCATAGCCTCGCTTTTACTTACTTCAATTGTTTTATAAACCTCGCGAGGGGAATACATGCTAGTTTTACAAACTGAATACAAGTAGTTTTTGGTATGTTTGACCCGATTACATGATTATAGTCAATTGAGTATATTTCTTGCCATATTTTCCCAAGTTTTGGAAAATGTATTATTTTGATAACAACAAGTGTTTTTCAAAGAGTAGAGTGGTATAGGAACATGTGCATGGACATTCATAACATCATTTCATGATCTAAAGTAGATCGTTCATCATTCATATTAGGTTGCGGCTAGTGTGCGCGCCTTGTTTTTCAGCTCATTACATGTTCATGGTACCATCATATCAGGTGAGTCATAGCCCCACTTTTACTGGTTTAATTACTTTACAAACTCTTTGGGGGAGATACATGCTTAAATACTCGTGTTATACTTTTATACGATTTCAAATCCCATGGGGGAGAATACATTGCAACAACTATTTTTGTACATGCCCAAGTATTACAAATTCCATACATTGCTTAAGTTGCCTTATTTACCTCATCAGGACAAGTCCCCTTTATTATTTCATGGACCGTTAATTAAGTTCCAAGCGAGAGTGAGTGAATAGATCTATTGAGGGTGACTCCTCCATCTGTGTTTGGGTTGCTCCAATAGAATTACAGATGCATTTCATGTCTTTATTATTAGAGTGTCTGGTAACCACTCATTGGGGCCAAGTATCGTCTAGCTTCGGGGTCATGAGCTTAAGAGACAATGTAGCATTTTTGACATTTTTGTCGGTTCACTTTATACTTGTGGCTATTGTACATACGAAAATTACTTATGGAATTACGATTCTTTTCCACCACTATTATTACTGGATTACAATGCTTTTGCATCAATCTTATTACTTTTGTTTACACAAACCAAACATATTACTTTTGGCAGTGGGTTGTAAACACACAGGTTACAAGTCTCTTATGGCGGGACTTGGAACTGAGTGGATTTACGATGCCTTTGCTGGGACAAGCTTCATCCATATGCATTACATTCTTTTTCACAAGACTCTATGAACTCACCAACCATTGTGTTGACACTTTAGCATGTATTTTCAGGTATTAAGCAATGGCACGCTACAGGAGGTTTTGGCAGGGCATGGCATGGTCATAGAAGACTCTGATTTATTCATTTGGGGACCGTTCTAAATTATTTTTAGGGCCTACTTTCGCACTACTTTTAACAATGTAAATTCAACATTTTTGATTAAACTATTTTATTCTAAATGATTGAAGTGAAAACCATTTTGTACTTGTGTTGTGGTACCAATTGCGTTACACCCCAGCTACACGTAAGCTTCCGCTGGACCCGATTTTGGGGGTGTGACAGGGATCATGGCAATGGCATCATTTCAGAAACTAACAGATCAAAGTGTAAAAGAGATCATGAGAAACCTTAAAAGAAAGGTCAGAATATTTGTACCTTAGACCACAAGTGCAAACATAACAGAAAACATAAAGATCAGAAGCGGCTCCTTCCTCAGCGGATCTACGCGAATTCATGATCGTCTTATTAATAACTCATTTTAAATCAGATTACTCATTTTAGTCGGCTTTCCATTTTTAGCAACTTTCCTTTTATAGTAGCTTCCCGTTTTAAATAAGTTCTCACTTTGAATAACTTTAACCATTTTAAGTAACTTCCCATTTTTAACAGGTTTCCCGAATTAGTAAGTTGATACTTTACGGTTAAAAAGTCAATTAAATACACTTAATAGTTACTAAAGACAATTATCATAGGTTAGGTTTTATTATGACACATTATTAAAGTTTAGGGTTGAAATGTAACGATGATCAAAGATGAGGGTTTAAAGTGTAACTTTAGATTTTAAAACCTTTTGTAGTGTATTATAAAACCATTCTCGAATTGCTTCCTTTTTTTTCCAACTCACCCACTGTCCCACTCACACGTTATACATATACAAACTCACCCACTGTCCCACTCACACGTTATACATATACAAAAATAACGAGCCAAATCCTCCATGTAATCACACATCTTTTAGCCCTTAATCACGTACATAACATGCATGCAATTCTTTCTTATATTATGGCTCGACTCATATTGTATAACGTGTATTTAGATCGAATGAAAATTAGACAGATTATACAAGATACAAAAGTCGAATCAAATAACGTGGATCGATTAGTGTAGGTTTTAAATTCGTTAATTCATGTGGCTCATGCTAGGATTTTATGTGAATGTTTTCATTATTTTATGTGAATCGTACTTGTGATTTCATGTGAGAAAATCATATAACATGCATGTTTGATCTTAGCCGACTCATATTTTATCAAGTGACAAATGATATTCGATTTGTATAACTTAAAACGAAACAAGAAACCAACAAGGGTGCTATGAGTATTAAAGTTTAGTTATACCTCGACAAACAACATATCAAATTGAAGATACGAACGCTCACACCAGGAGTTAACAAGGTGCAACCGAAATCCTAAACTCATTCGTACACCACTAGTTAACCGAGTCTAAGTCGCGATCTAAACATCTCCAACAAATGAGAGCGAAACAAACTACCCGTCATGAAACAAAACTAATTCGAAGTATGAATCACAGATCACTACATGCGTATCACAGGTTCAACGGGGTAAGACCGAGCCAAGAAAAACCCAGTCACGAACCAAACCTCCCATAAGTCGAACCGAACTCTAACCACGAACTCAGTATGCCACGAACAAAACCTTCAAATGCGTAGTCGACTTAAGCATCAATGAATGTTTGGTTGAGGTTACCTTTGATGTTGTGTGGTTGTTCTACTCGTTCGAATGGAAGAAAAATATGAAAGAAGTGCATCAGTTTAATAAGGAATTAACACAATGAATGGATCGGTTGGTTTTGATAGGTGTGGTGTTATTTCTTTTCTTTCATACGTAAGAATGAGAGAGGGTGTGTGATATACACGGTTTAAAAGATAAGCAAGTGAGGAATTGTGGTACATATGGAAACTTAGTTGAATTGGAGAATAATGGAGAGAAATTTTAGGCTAGTTTAATGTCGATTATCCGTGATTTATGGGAGGTAAATATTAGTGATTTATTTGTTATTAGACTTACCTTATTTCCAAAACAATTGTGTGCACAAATAATAAATAGAATCGGCCCTAGGATTAATAACGTGTACAAGATTTCAATTGTGCCTAATTTCGATTTAGCATAAGTTTAATATTCGGTTAACGTTATTCGCTTCAAATATTGACAAATTATATAATTAAGTTATATTCGGAACGAAATGTTTTAAAATAATTAAACATTTATTTAAAGTTCGAGATTGAAGGGTATTTTGTGCGTTTAAAAATATCTGGGTTTTACAACTCATCCCTTCTTAAAAGAAAATTTCGTCCGTGAAATTGGAATGCAATGAAAGGGAGACGTATCAAATTATGCGAAGAAATGAAACTTGGTTTCTCATGACCCTATCTTGTCGATCTAAGATAGCTTCGGTTTCTTCAGAAAAAGTATATCATACAAATTCTAAATCAAGGAGTAATATGCCAAATGTAACAGATGATAATCGTATCCCTTCAGAAGAGATGCAAGGAAATCGTAGGATTTGATGGGTATATCGTCCGTGGAATTTAAGTAGGCAAATTAGATGAGAACAGATCAGACTGCAGAATACATGAGGATGATAAACATGATTAACTCTTCAGATTCTCAAATAGTCTCGTCTACAACATAACCTTTCCAAGGTATTCCCATATACAGACATAATCTTGTTCCACAAAATCCAAAATCTCATATCTTAACTCATGACAGATCATAATGAAACAGATTCAATGTGAAATGTACATATAGCAAAGCATAGGTGTACTCCTTCATAGTAGCAGATCGAATCCATACAGGCAGAAACAGATTGTTTGAATACATCAAATAGCAGAAAGCTCTACAACAGAACCTAAGAATCTTATCAGAAGCATAGGTGTCAACAAACGCACGTCAAGTATCCAAACGTATCAAGTCGTATAACGATGAAGGCAGATTAAGCATATAGGTAGAATAAACCTAATAGCTCACTAACCGCAAATAATCTCAATCAGACATCAGAAATTCTAAAGCTTCTAAGGTTCTCCTCAAAATATCCTATAATCACAATAAGTGCAGGTTATATGATTTAAGTATTATCACGCTGGCCAGACGTCATAATACTTGCATCATATAAATTTGTCCTCATGATGACCATATTTTATCTCAAGTCGTGAAATAAACATCTTATCTTAATCACCTAACAGTCCTTCAACTTCCTAGGTTAGGTCCGAATCAATCATCATTAACGGATTCGAAATCAGAGAAACAGATCGTATAAATAACGTACTGAACCTAATAAGTATCATCAAATGAAGCACGTCATCAAAAGCATCATCCAACAATTCGTCAAAGTTCTTATAACAAAACCATCATCCAACATACGCAAAGTGAACACAGAACGGAATCAATAATAGAGAACTCAAATCATTCAAAGGATCTTATTATCAGGTAACGGAAGCTTAAATAGGTTAAGCAGAAGTGAATTACGTCATCAATAACTTCATCCTTCATAGAATCAACTCATCCAAACACAAATGTTTACCCCAAATTCCGTTCATTCAAATACATGATCTCAAAATTTCTTCCAAACCGAAGTAGTCTGTCTACGCTTGTCTATCCGATCATATGGTGAAAAGGTCTTACAAACTTGAGTTTGGTCCCTCAAGCCTTCGGCAACTCTTCTTGAAATTGTAGTAACGTGAATTTCTGACATGATCATTGTGCATCCTTCCATTCGCAATTCCGCTTCTGCCATCAATTCATCTTAGTACAACTAAAATGAATAGCGAAGCAGGACTGCGTGTCTTCGACAGGTCTTCTAGCACAGTCGGAAGTTTGCCAACTCGATTTCATTCTCCTTCTATGCTCGCCACCGTTGTTAGTCTTGCAAGCAACGTCTTCCAGGTTGTAAGGTAAACACCGCTGCTGTCGACTCTAGGTTGTGTGTTGAATAGTTCGTCTCCTACGGTCTGATTGTCTTGATGCCTAACTGTAGTCTCCACGTTCTGCATAAATATAATCGAGTCCTTCCACATTTTCTCACTCCTTTTATATGCTTCTTCCCTGGTAACGCCTGTCGCGAACATCTTCTACTACTTCTTCTACAAGGTTTCTAACTTCCGATAACGGTCTTCAATCTTGGTCCTTCCTGTGGGAAAATCTGTCTATGCATGACACATGATAGTGTTGTCTACTACGACCTCTGAACGCCAATCAAATCTGTCTCTTCCAGAATAAAGGGTCATTCTAACCTAATACGAACATGGTATTTATGATTCCCTTTTGTCTCTGAACACAACATAATGTCATACTATGACAATTTGTCCAAACGCTCGCGAAAACATAAATTCCATCGGGTGCATAAGAATAGTTTGACATATTAGCCAATACAATTGGCATCATCAAGGTTCATAATGATTTTAACGAGTAAAAAAAGTAGCTTCAGGAATCATCTTAGGGAAAACTTCACATACACTTCGTGTCACCTTCCTTCTTCATGAATACAAGTGGAATAATTCACGGAGATTACTCTCGGTTAGTTAACCCACTTCTTTGAAGTTCTTTTTGATTGCTTCATCAGTCTTTCAAATTTAATGGGGTCATCGGATACAGAGTTTCAAAAGTAGATCAAATCAAGCATTGATACACAGAAATGAGTAATGATTACGAATAGTGATACGGTTAAGTTTACGATAGCCGAAACACCGTCGTATATTCTGTCAACTGTAACATCTCAAGGAAAACACTAGAGTGAGCAAAAATCATATTCTGTCAACTGTAACAATTCGCAATTTCAGGTTAATTACTATTCCCGGAAAATTCACTATTCACTTTTACTATTCATTTTTCCCGAAACTTTCCCGAAAGTTGATTTTTATTTGATATTCTCGAGTGATAAATCATTTCCATGGCAAATTAAATGTTTGACATTCGTCAGATCATTTTCGTGAAAGTTATTAAGGAATTACACGTTTTAGGGTAAAACGTCATTCAGAAATTCTACGCACAACGAAACTCGACCGCGTTAAGTGACCCCGCATCAGAAAAATGTTTGACACACTCATGATTTATTTGAGAATTAATCGTGACTAAGAAAAACATGACCAAAATAAGCCTCGGCCGTGAAAAACTGAAATTTTCAGTTTTTAAGTGTTTTTACTCAGCCGTAACCTTAGCCTATACCTGCACCGCGTTTCTAATATGATTTGAGTTTTCAACTTATTAGAAAAAGTCAACATATTTTTCCCTCCTCCTTTGACCAAAAATCATTCCTTGATTTTATAAGTCATTCCTTGATTTTTAGGCTTACGGTTTGATGTCTAAAAGACATTTAATACCAACCGACACTAGACTGAGCCCAGTCTAGACATTATAAGTCATTTTAAATCATTTTTATCATATTAGAAAAGTAACATTTTACTTTTCTCAATTTTACGCAATATTCGTACATTTTACGTATTACGCGTTTTAGACCCGTATTTCCAATTTTAGCAGGGTTTTACCACCCAAATGGAACATACCACTCATTTTATATTTTATTATGGAGTATAATGACATGTTTAACCATTCTTCCAAGTTTCGTATTTTTACGATACCCGGTTTTACGTTTTGTGACGTAACAACTTACGGTTAGCAATTTACGGAGTCGGAACTAGCTCCATAAGCTTAGATAAGATCATCACAAGTCAAACCTTCCTCCCCAAGCTTGTGAACCGCCACTAGGGGGGGGGATTCACACTAGGTGGCTTAATCTCATGCTTTAGGCCTTAAGATCCTTACATGTGTTCAACTTGGTGAGCAAGTGTTGACAAGTCAATGGAAGTAACCTCCTCTTTGGCATATAAATACCCTTCCCCCTCTCTTGTTGTACGCCACAGTCACACACACCATCACCTCACACTTAGCTTCATTTCTTCCAAATTCTAGCAAGATTCAAGTGCAAGTTCAAGGTAGAAACCCTAGTTTGATCTTAGGTTATCAAAACACTTACATAACCTCATATGCTTGGTGATTTCTCTTGAGTTTGAATCCACTCAAGTCACCTAAACTTTCATCATCTCTCTTTCAAGATTACAAGAGTATAAAGATTGCATGAAGTGAAGTGGGTTGAAGCAAGTCTATCAAAGTCCTATCCTTACATGTTAACTTCCTTTCATCTTTGAAAGCCAAAAGTTGTAAGCCAAACCCTAACATGCTTCTTGTTGAATAATCATGTTCATGTTATTTACATATTATTCATGCTATATTATGTCTTGTATTCATGTCCATGATGTATAAAAGTGAGTAAAACAAGTTATTGTACATGATTGATAAGACAAGTTAATAAAACAAGTAAACTAGTGACTTTCTTGGTATAACCTGATCAAAATGGTAAAATTATGATATTGGATCATTACATATTACAGTAGAGGACTTAACAAGGAAACCATAGAAATTTGAACCACCTAAAACGAGTATACGAGTTAAAAGTTACGCCCATTTGAAGTTACCAAAGATTTGCGGCAAAACTGCCTAAACCATACTGTTTTGCATTCTGACTTTTTGAAAGTCACCCTTCTGGTCCGATTCATCAAAAAGTTAAAGCACGAAAGTTGTCCGGAACGACGTTTTCGTTCAGGATAAAAGAAGCTCGAGCACTGAAAACGCTTTCCGAGTGATAATTTCTTCAAATTCTTAACAGCCCATTTTTAGACCAAAGTCATTACATATAGGTTATGGTTTATGAAGACCAAAGGGGTCTTATGACCTATAATCAAGACCACAACCATGGCTAGAGCCAAGGTTGAGTCTCAAGACCATGGAACAATGACCAAAAGTCATGGCAAGGCCATAACGAAATGACCATGTAAGCTTACTTAGGCGTAAACATGAAATAAAGAGTTGACGATAACTTGAACAAACAATTTGGATCTACTTCACTTAAAAGGAACCATGAGATATTACAAAGATAAATGGTCATACAAGACTTATGAAACATACCCTAATAACAATCTTCATGTACTAATAAACTTTCCTAAGTTTATTCAAATATCGGACATGTAACTTTTCGGATCAAAACTTATATCTATATACTTTATCAACTACTACAATAGTAGGGAGCCTCATGTGAGGAGTTCATTATGTAAGCCGTCGAGATGAGTTGTGGATTTACGAATTAAAGTGTCCTGGCTCCTCGAACGTTTACTAACATGACTTCTGAATTATGTCGGCCCGAACGGTAGTAAACGATATATAAACTATACATGTTTCATGAACCATTTGTTTTCAAAAACTTACACTATACATCATACCACATCATGGACTAAGTGCAAGACATATATTGGCATGTTTATGTTTCCTTAGACATTATTCCAAACCTAAGTTACAACAATTATTCTAGGTTGCTCGTAGAAGTTCTTACGGCATATCCATCATTCTCATTATACATCATCCAACTCAAGGTGAGTTCATAGCCCCACTTTCCATTACTTAATTGTTTTACAAACCCTTGGGGGGAATACATGCTATTTTAACCGAGCACAATGTTTTTAAATTGTATGCTTGCCTGATTGTTTTATTATCACTAAGTACCAGCCTTGCTAAACCGAGATCCCTTATTATGAACCATTTAATCACTAGCAATAGTGAGCGCAAATATTGTGAATAGGCCTATTGGGATTGACGAATCCTATTTGTATTGACTAAGTTCAAACAAATGCACTAATATTTGAGATTTAGGTATGTTAGCAAAGTACCTACCGGGATAAATCCGCCGATCGATATTGGTACACGTTAACGTTTTGGTGTCATAAGCTTAGTGTATAATACATTTTATGGGCGTATAATAACGTAGCCTGCCTGCTTTGTTTTCCAAACATTGGTGTGAGTCTACAGCTCACACTACCAACATATTGTGTTCAAACATTAAACAAACTCTATGAATATCACTCAACCTTTGTGTTGACCTCTCAAGCATGTATTTCAGGTCCATGACGATCAAGGATGGCACAGAAGGATACGGATACTCAAGAGGGCTATAAATTTTATTATCATTCAAAAACTCATTTAATGTAAATTGTAAACATGGAACCATTTGGGACCTCATTTTGTAATCTCTGATATTTATACAATTTGAATGATAAATCTTTTAAAACGACTCAATTGGAGTTCGTTTTCTATTATTGTGACTATTGTGCTGTCGAGTAACACCCAGTTTGAATTCCGCTGCAACCATGAATTGGGGGTGTTACAGATTGGTACCAGAGCCATGGTTATAGAGAAACGGGTCTAATTGAGACCTAAACTATAACCACACATACAAGCAAAAACATTTTTATAGCCTTCCGCTCTCCGTGTCTTCCATCCTCCAGACGATTATGGACTTAGTAAGCATGTTATGCTACACAAACATATTAGTATATTCATATATACCCATTTTGAGCATTTCCCCGTAAGCATTAGTATATTGATATATAAACTCGGTTTATTTTCAATCATTTATCTAAACAATGGACTAAACATATCTGCGTATGCCTATTCTAGGGCATTTCGACCCAATCACATTCTCCCAATCATGTTCCTACTCCAACATTTTATGTCCAAGACATTGTAACTGATTGCAATGGTCTTTCCTATTTCCCGGACATTGTATGATACAATGGTCCTAATCATTTCTCAACTGTTTTGAGTCACACAATGGTCTAACCTACTTCCCAGACATTGTGAATTGCACAATGGTCTAACCTACTTCCGAGACATTGTGTTTTGTGCAATGGTCTCTAGAATTATTCCATCACATCATCAATATCATTTCATATGATATCAAAAACCCATCACAATCTATCGATTTCTAAATAGAAATATGAGATTTCTAAAGGACAAACAAATCCATTACCTACAAAAAGCTGAAGTTCAGCTCTACATTCATCAAAGTTTTCTTATGAAACCTTCATTATTAAAAGTTCGTGATCCTGGCCAAGTATGTTCTATTTTAGAACTACTTAAAACTTCCTTTCCATACGTACCTACCCTTACTATCTTCTATGCAATGGAATATGAAAACATACGTTACAAGTCTTGTATGGGCGGGACTTGCAACTTAAGGGTTGACATCACCTTTGTTTAGTGGACAGTTTCCCGAAAGCAACGGACATATCAAAAGTATACCTAATTTAGGTATTTGAAAATCTTATCGAACCTTGGCTAAATGTAGACTAGTCACCTATATTTAACCTATGGACAGTGGAATATAGTCTGACTAACTATATTCGACTTAAAATTTTCAAATACTGAGAATAGTTGTACTAGGGTTATGTTTAGATTGATTTCCTACATGAACTCGATAAACCACAAGAATACATTAAAACAATCTAGAGACACGATAGTGCCTTACCACTCAGCAAGATCTTAACACCTTATTTGTATGATCTAAATTCATTCTTGAAAATTTTCATTTATGAGATAATCCGAATTACTATCTTGGGATAGTTATCAATTATTCTCTTCATCCCTTAGAAGTACTATCCTGTTTAGGTCCTAAGGATACCATTCCATCATAAACTTTTAAAATCTCTTAAGATTTTTAAAGCAAACTCAACATCTATACCTAAGAGTATTAATGTTAAGCATACACTACACACTTTTGTTCATCAACATATCACATCATTATCTTCACAACCGTTGAAATCACAAGCTCATTAACAGATCTTGATGCACATTTAAAGCTCAAATCATCCATAGTTACATCACAATCACCCTCATCAGCTTTACAAGTTTGAATATTCATCTTGTACTTTTGGAACACCAGTATCATCTCATAATACACTACCTTGTAACTCACCGGCTAATTGTGAATGTTGTGTTGGGAATTCTTAAGTAGGATGATTTGTAATTATTTGAATGGATTGGGATGCCTTTTCGTTTAAATAAAGAAATTGTAAATCACCGAACCATAAGTTTATATTTCCGTATTTACATTGTTTGGGATGCCTCTCTATGTAAATAAAGAATTATAAACAAGTGGGCTTATTTTATCCGAAATAACATAAGTATGAAGTCAATAAACACTAGTTACAACAACCGATTACTTACTAGGCTATGATTGCAACTACTATATCAATTCCTATTAATATTCGACTGCTATATCAATTTCCTTTGATATTCGACTATTACCATACCTTTCCTACATAAAAGTTATGCCGACACACGACGCAGACCCCTAGAATTCCAAGTCGGAGACAGGGTTATGCTAAAAGTATCGCCTTGGAAAGGTTTGATACGATTCGGTAAACGAGGAAAACTAAACCCAAGATACATCGGACCATTCAAAATCCTAGCCAGGGTTGGCCCTGTGGCGTACAGACTTGAGCTTCCATCAGAACTCAGTAGTGTACACCCCACTTTCCATGTATCTAACCTAAAGAAATGCTTGTCGGATGAATCACTAGTGATTCCACTCGATGAAATTCAACTCAATGACGATCTTCAATTTATTGAGGAACCCGTAGAAATCATGGACCGAGAGGTCAAACAACTCAAGCAAAGCCGTATTCCAATTGTCAAAGTTCATTGGAACTCACGACGTGGTCCTGAATACACATGGGAACGAGAGGACCAGATACGTAAGAAATACCCACATCTTTTTACCATCAAAGTTTCTACTCCCAACGCAAATTGATCTCCGGGACGGAGCTCTCATATGGGGTGGAGACTGTAACAATTCGCAATTTCAGGTTAATTACTATTCCCGGAAAATTCACTATTCACTTTTACTATTCATTTTACTATTCATTTTCCCGAAACTTTCCCGAAAGTTGATTTTTATTTGATATTCTCGAGTGATAAATCATTTCCATGGCAAATTAAATGTTTGACATTCGTCAGATCATTTTCGTGAAAGTTATTAAGGAATTACACGTTTTAGGGTAAAACGTCATTCAGAAATTCTACGCAAAACGAAACTCGACCGCGTTAAGTGACCCCGCATCAGAAAAATGTTTGACACACTCATGATTTATTTGAGAATTAATCGTGACTGAGAAAAACATGACCAAAATAAGCCTCGGCCGTGAAAAACTGGAATTTTCAGTTTTTAAGTGTTTTTACTCAGCCGTAACCTTAGCCTATACCTGCACCGCGTTTCTAATACGATTTGAGTTTTCAACTTATTAGAAAAAGTCAACATATTTTTCCCTCCTCCTTTGACCAAAAATCATTCCTTGATTTTATAAGTCATTCCTTGATTTTTAGGCTTACGGTTTGATGTCTAAAAGACATTTAATACCAACCGACACTAGACTGAGCCCAGTCTAGACATTATAAGTCATTTTAAATCATTTTTATCATATTAGAAAAGTAACATTTTACTTTTCTCAATTTTACGCAATATTCGTACATTTTACGTATTACGCGTTTTAGACCCGTATTTCCAGTTTTAGCAGGGTTTTACCACCCAAATAGAACATACCACTCATTTTATATTTTATTATGGAGTATAATGACATGTTTAACCATTCTTCCAAGTTTCGTATTTTTACGATACCCGGTTTTACGTTTTGTGACGTAACAACTTACGGTTAGCAATTTACGGAGTCGAAACTAGCTCCATAAGCTTAGATAAGATCATCACAAGTCAAACCTTCCTCCCCAAGCTTGTGAACTGCCACTATGGGGGGGGGGGGATTCACACTAGGTGGCTTAATCTCATGCTTTAGGCCTTAAGATCCTTACATGTGTTCAACTTGGTGAGCAAGTGTTGACAAGTCAATGGAAGTAACCTCCTCTTTGGCATATAAATACCCTTCCCCCACTCTTGTTGTACGCCACACTCACACACACCATCACCTCACACTTAGCTTCATTTCTTCCAAATTCTAGCAAGATTCAAGTGCAAGTTCAAGGTAGAAACCCTAGTTTGATCTTAGGTTATCAAAACACTTCCATAACCTCATATGCTTGGTGATTTCTCTTGAGTTTGAATCCACTCAAGTCACCTCAACTTTCATCATCTCTCTTTCAAGATTACAAGAGTAGAAAGATTGCATGAAGTGAAGTGGGTTGAAGCAAGTCTATCAAAGTCCTATCCTTACATGTTAACTTCCTTTCATCTTTGAAAGCCAAAAGTTGTAAGCCAAACCCTAACATGCTTCTTGTTGAATAATCATGTTCATGTTATTTACATATTATTCATGCTATATTATGTCTTGTATTCATGTCCATGATGTATAAAAGTGAGTAAAACAAGTTATTGTACATGATTGATAAGACAAGTTAATAAAACAAGTAAACTAGTGACTTTCTTGGTATAACCTGATCAAAATGGTAAAATTATGATATTGGATCATTACATATTATAGTAGAGTACTTAACAAGGAAACCATAGAAATTTGAACAACCTAAAACGAGTATACGAGTCAAAAGTTACGCCCATTTGAAGTTACCAAAGATTTGCGGCAAAACTGCCTAAACCATACTGTTTTGCATTCTGACTTTTTGAAAGTCACCCTTCTGCTCCGATTCATTAAAAAGTTAAAACACGAAAGTTGTCCGGAATGACGTTTTCATTCAGGAACAAAGAAGCTCGAGCCCTGAAAACGCTTTCCGAGTGATAATTTCTTCAAATTCTTAACAGCCCATTTTTAGACCAAAGTCATTACATATAGGTTATGGTTTATGAAGACCAAAGGGGTCTTATGACCTATAATCAAGACCACAACCATGGCTAGAGCCAAGGTTGAGTCTCAAGACCATGGAACAATGACCAAAGTTCATGGCAAGGCCATAACGAAATGACCATGTAAGCTTACTTAGGTGTAAACATGAAACAAAGAGTTGACGATAACTTGAACAAACAATTTGGATCTACTTCACTTAAAAGGAACCATGAGATATTACAAAGATAAATGGTCATACAAGACTTATGAAACATACCCTAATAACAATCTTCATGTACTAATAAACTTTCCTAAGTTTATTCAAATATCGGACATGTAACTTTTCGGATCAAAACTTATATCTATATACTTTATCAACTACTACAATAGTAGGGAGCCTCATGTGAGGAGTTCATTATGTAAGCCATCGAGATGAGTTGTGGATTTACGAATTAAAGTGTCCTGGCTCCTCGAACGTTTACTAACATGACTTCTGAATTATGTCGGCCCGAACGGTAGTAAACGATATATAAACTATACATGTTTCATGAACCATTTCTTTTCAAAAACTTACACTATACATCATACCACATCATGGACTAAGTGCAAGACATATATTGGCATGTTTATGTTTCCTTAGACATTATTCCAAACCTAAGTTACAACAATTATTCTAGGTTGCTCGTAGAAGTTCTTACGGCATATCCATCATTCTCATTATACATCATCCAACTCAAGGTGAGTTCATAGCCCCACTTTCCATTACTTAATTGTTTTACAAACCCTTGGGGGGAATACATGCTATTTTAACCGAGCACAATGTTTTTAAATTGTATGCTTGCCTGATTGTTTTATTATTACTAAGTACCTGCCTTGCTAAACCGAGATCCCTTATTATGAACAATTTAATCACTAGCAATAGTGAGCGCAAATATTGTGATTAGGCCTATTGGGATTGACGAATCCTATTTGTATTGACTAAGTTCAAACAAATGCACTAATATTTGAGATTTAGGTATGTTAGCAAAGTACCTACCGGGATACATCTGCCGATCGATATTGGTACACGTTAACGTTTTGGTGTCATAAGCTTAGTGTATAATACATTTTATGGGCGTATAATAACGTAGCCTGCCTGTTTTGTTTTCCAAACATTGGTGTGAGTCTACAGCTCACACTACCAACATATTGTGTTCAAACATTAAACAAACTCTATGAATATCACTCAACCTTTGTGTTGACCTCTCAAGCATGTATTTCAGGTTCATGACGATCAAGGATGGCACGGAAGGATACGGATACTCAAGAGGGCTATAAATTTTATTATCATTCAAAAACTCATTTAATGTAAATTGTAAACATGGAACCATTTGGGACCTCATTTTGTAATCTCTGATATTTATACAATTTGAATGATAAATCTTTTAAAATGACTCAATTGGAGTTCGTTTTCTATTATTGTGACTATTGTGTTGTCGAGTAACACCCAGTTTGAATTCCGCTGCAACCATGAATTGGGGGTGTTACATCAACTACTTCAATCTCTCAACTTCTATGGCACCATAGCTTCTTCAACTGAGATCAGTTCAATGTTATCTCTACTTCCAAGTAGGAGGGAATCATCGAGAGCTTCATCAGGGAACACCATAAAATTTTCGTACAACAAAATACTTCCAATGCCAGAGCTTTCCAATGGTGGCTACTAATAGGTGTCAGGAGAAAACTTGTCAATCAAATGAGATCAGAGTCTTGTACTTCCATAGAAGAGTTAACCTCAACAGATTCAAGTGGTAAAGAGCCATCATAGAAAAAGTAGAGTGAAACATATTGCTCGAGGTTACATGTCAGATACGGTAGTCTATGGTAGCTTTATGAAGAGCCAGCCAATCCATAACCAAAAGACCTCAACATTAATCATATATAAATTAAACAAATTTGTAGGACAAATACGGTCGCAAAAAACATATGGATAGTTCATAAATTAGAGTCAAGTATATGATTCATCAAAATGTTGAGATAGATAAGTGAATAGTTCAAGGTGTTGGAATCTTGTTTGGCTTCTGCAGAAGCGATAGTTAAAGTGCGTATCATTGGTAGTACAAACATCATATGGTTGTCACAAGCGAGATGTATGGGATATCATTCGTCAGCATCATTTTGCTTCGTTAACAAATCCATACCGAGATAGTAATTAACATCATATCCTTCCAAAGGAATTGATTGTCAAAGAAGGTTCATCATTCGAAGGGAGGGAACAGATCTTCCTATATCCATGGTTAATAATTACCAGGGTTCTCATAGGAGTATCAAAGGACTTGCATATTCAAATAGTATTTGACAATACATTTCATATTCAGCATAGGTAACGAATTCACAGAATGTGTCAAACACATTATGGTTGAATGAGCTTCGGGATGGTCGGAAAGGTATCAAACTGCTTGCCAAGCAAAACAGAAAGTGAGGATCAGAAATCAAGTGAAGCTTGAATGGTGTAAGGTATCAATGTAGCTCTCGAATTATTCCAAACTTACTTGGTTACTGAACTCGGGTTGTAAAACTTTATAACCTCCGAACAAAAGTTCTTATTAGGCTTAATTAGAGGCAAAGGCATGAATCAGAGTGATGAGGAAGCAATGATACTTACATAGATGTCCTAGTCTACCCATTCCTCACCAGTTATAACTTATGTTCCTATAGGGATATCCTAAAGCAAATTCTCAAGGTTGTCTTATAAGCGCCTACAGTGGAAACTTAAGGGTCCAACTTCACAGGTCAAGGTTTTTAATGTACTACAAGTCGTAGCCAGGTCTATGATACCATAATTGTAACACCCCAACCCGATAAGGGTAGAAGCACTACATTATGGTGACATATCAAAGCATATACAGACATACAACATAAGTAATACAAAAGAATTTCAAAGGTTACAGAGGAAATAATCTGAAATACAAGGTTACAAATGAGAACAACAATGAAATACTAAGTATGAAAATGTAAATATCTTCTAATCATCTCTAATTCAGAATAGCTATCAAGGCATAGTCTTCGAAGTCCGACGTACTCTCCACTCATATCCTAGCTTCCCTCTAAAACCTGCCGCAATGGAAAGAAATGCGGCTGAGCTTAAAAAGCCCAGTGAACAAATATATACAAATGAAGTAATGATAACGAAACAGAAGTAATATATGGTGCATTGGGGATAATATCATAAGGTATAAATGAAATGGAACGATAAAGTGTAAAGTATAGGACAGTAATCCACCACGAGCCCAAAACAGATCATATCATATCATAACATAAGTAACCATATATCTTCATAATCATATAGAGGGGAGACCTCTCAGATAATCAGACAAATGAGGGGTGTCCTCAATAGGTGGAGTAGCTAGCTCCCAGATATGTAAAAGGAGTGTACTGCACACAAGCTCCAGTCACCAGATACAGATAATCATATAATAGTTAAATCCACTAAACAGATCAGATCTAGGATGCATCAATACGCCCCTGCAGACAAATCATAATAAAAGTGGCCATAGCAGATAACAGATAAGGGACGGTGTGGAACATCACTCAACCACACTAGAGTCATGCCATTGGTGCATCAATGACACGGCCATGTTACCTTCATGGCTAGGGAAACAAATTTTGGCTCGCGTATCAAACTGGGAATCAGATAACAAATCATACATCATAGTGTCATATCAAAAGGTTCATATCAGAGGTTCATATCAGATGTTCAGAAATCATAGCAAAGGTTCATAATAAGGTTCATGTCAAAGATCATAACAAAGGTTCAAAATGAAGGGGATCATGGCAATGGCATCATTTCAGAAACTAACAGATCAAAGTGTAAAAGAGATCATGAGAAACCTTAAAAGAAAGGTCAGAATATTTGTACCTTAGACCACAAGTGCAAACATAACAGAAAACATAAAGATCAGAAGCGGCTCCTTCCTCAGCGGATCTACACGAATTCATGATCGTCTTATTAATAATTCATTTTAAATCAGATTACTCATTTTAGTCGGCTTTCCATTTTTAGCAACTTTCCTTTTATAGTAGCTTCCCGTTTTAAATAAGTTCTCACTTTGAATAACTTTAACCATTTTAAGTAACTTCCCATTTTTAACAGGTTTCCTGAATTAGTAAGTTGATACTTTACGGTTAAAAAGTCAATTAAATACACTTAATAGTTACTAAAGACAATTATCATAGTTTAGGTTTTATTATGACACATTATTAAAGTTTAGGGTTGAAATGTAACGATGATCAAAGATGAGGGTTTAAAGTGTAACTTTAGATTTTAAAACCTTTTGTAGTGTATTATAAAACCATTCTCGAATTGCTTCCTTTTTTTCCAAAATCTAACTCGAACGCATGAGTTTGAGAAACATGAACCATCTTTTACCAACTCACCCACTGTCCCACTCACACGTTATACATATACAAAAATAACGAGCCAAATCCTCCATGTAATCACACATCTTTTAGCCCTTAATCACGTACATAACATGCATGCAATTCTTTCTTATATTATGGCTCGACTCATATTGTATAACGTGTATTTAGATCGAATGAAAATTAGACAGATTATACAAGATACAAAAGTCGAATCAAATAACGTGGATCGATTAGTGTAGGTTTTAGATTCGTTAATTCATGTGGCTCATGCTAGGATTTTATGTGAATGTTTTCATTATTTTATGTGAATCGTACTTGTGATTTCATGTGAGAAAATCATATAACATGCATGTTTAATCTTAGCCGACTCATATTTTATCAAGTGACAAATGATATTCGATTTGTATAACTTAAAACGAAACAAGAAACCAACAAGGGTGCTATGAGTATTAAAGTTTAGTTATACCTCGACAAACAACATATCGAATCGAAGATACGAACGCTCACACCAGGAGTTAATGAGGTGCAACCGAAATCCTAAACTCATTCGTACACCACTAGTTAACCGAGTCTAAGTCGCGATCTAAACATCTCTAACAAATGAGAGCGAAACAAACTACCCGTCACTAAACAAAACTAATTCGAAGTATGAATCACAGATCACTACATGCGTATCACAGGTTCAACGGGGTAAGACCGAGCCAAGAAAAACCCAGTCACGAACCAAACCTCCTATAAGTCGAACCGAACTCTAACCACGAACTCAGTATGCCACGAACAAAACCTTCAAATGCGTAGTCGACTTAAGCATCAATGAATGTTTGGTTGAGGTTACCTTTGATGTTGTGTGGTTGTTCTACTCGTTCGAATGGAAGAAAAATATGAAAGAAGTGCATCAGTTTAATAAGGAATTAACACAATGAATGGATCGGTTGGTTTTGATAGGTGTGGTGTTATTTCTTTTCTTTCATACGTAAGAATGAGAGAGGGTGTGTGATATACACGGTTTAAAAGATAAGCAAGTGAGGAATTGTGGTATATATGGAAACTTAGTTGAATTGGAGAATAATGGAGAGAAATTTTAGGCTAGTTTAATGTTGATTATCCGTGATTTATGGGAGGTAAATATTAGTGATTTATTTGTTATTAGACTTACCTTATTTCCAAAACAATTGTGTGCACAAATAATAAATAGAATCGGCCCTAGGATTAATAACGTGTACAAGATTTCAGTTGTGCCTAATTTCGATTTAGCATAAGTTTAATATTCGGCTAACGTTATTCGCTTCAAATATTGACAAATTATATAATTAAGTTATATTCGGAACGAAATGTTTTAAAATAATTAAACATTTATTTAAAGTTCGAGATTGAAGGGTATTTTGGGTATTTTGTGCGTTTAAAAATATCTGGGTTTTACACAGAGTCTTTTGTCCCATAGGAGCTCTTAGTGCTAAATTTTTTGCTTCCATGAAAACTCATTATATAGGAGCACATCACCCTCTGCTACTAGCTATGTTGCCACATGACAATGATGATGCTGGTGAGGGTAATGCTGCTTGTGCTCCACCCTCTCCACATCCTGCTGATGATGGTAATCCATCATTTCTTAGTGTTGTTGTTGATGGTAATCCATCAGTTGTCAATGATGAGGGTCCTTCTAGAACTGCTGAAGCATCCAATGTTTCTCCTGACCCACCTACACCTTTACCTTTACCTCATTCACCTAGTCCTAATCCAACACCAACTCATATTGCTCCTGATGAGCAAGTTCTTGAGGTTGAGGAGACCATTCAGTCTCTTGGTACACAAGTACCTTTACATATTGAACCTGAGATGACTAGACTGCCAACACCAAGTCCAATAAGAGAACCATTTAATGATGACTTTGGTGTACATTTTACTCCTGAAAGGCTCAATGAAGCTCCCATGACCACTGAGCAATCTGCTGGTGGAGCTGAGGACCCTATTACTCTCACCTCTATATATGAATTGCTTAACAGGTATGCTAAAGAGGTTGATGATCTGAAAAAGGAGCTGGCAGATACTAAATCTTCACTTGGTGGTGAGATAAAGCAATTGAGTGAGAAGGTTCAAGGTTTAGAAGCTCAACTTGGACATAGTAGGAAAAGGAAGTTTGTGGTTGAATCTGATGAAGAGCAAGAGGAAAGACATTTGGATCCTCTTAGTTTATTGGCTGAAGTGTCATTGGCTCAACAAACTCCTTCCCCTACACCCAAATCTGCTGACTCTTCAAAACAACATGGAACTATCCAGTTTCAAAGAAGAAAGAGAAGAATGTATTTGAGCAAGGGTTCCATTGAGGCTTCTAAGGTGCAAAGTGGTGATGATACAGTTGATGGTGATCATAATATGGAGTCAGTGCCAATTGTTAATCTTGCAACTGAGCAGGGTCATTCTTCTTCAGTGGAAACACAACCTAGTGTTACACCTTCAGCAGATCCTGCAATTGTGTTTGTTGCTGGAAGAACCATTGTACTAGATTCTCCTGTTGATGATTCCCATGTTGAAGTTCCTACTCAACATAATTCTACTGATGCTTCTATTGATGTTCCTTCTGAGAATGTTAACACAGTTCCAATTATTGACATTTCTCATGCTGATTCTCCTGAAGAACCTACTTCAAGTGTTTCTGCTAAGGTTTCTTCTGATAGAGGAAAAGGGGTTCTAGTAGAAGAAGAACTTGGACCAGATCTTGTGTCAGAACAGGAAAGGATTGAGCAAAAAGGCTGCTTAAAGAGTTTGAAGATCAGAAGAAGAGTACAGCTTTAGCACAAGATCTTCAGGCACAGTTTACATCAAACTTGCTTCCTGCAAGGCAAAGAGAACTGGATGCAGCATCAGTACACTTTACTGATGAGCAGTGGGATGAATACATACTGCAAGCTGCTTCAAATCCCACTCTGGCTTAGAATAGTTTGGGAGCTAATTTTGACAATGATAATTTTGTTGCTCAAATGATGGATATAGGGGCACAAAAGAAGCAAGCTGCAGCTGACGGAAGAAAAGCTATTGCAGCTCAAAAGGACAAAGAGAAGAGGGAGAAACCAAAGACAGAAGCTCAAATGAAGACTTATATGAGGAATCTAGTATATAATCAGTATACTACTCTCAATAACTCTGGTATAACTAGGAAGCAAGTCAGGGCAATGTCTGATTTTGATTTGACAAGTCTCTACAATAGGCTTATGAAGCAAATTAGACCAGCCTCTAAGCAAATAAAGAGAATTGCTGATACTGTAGGTGCTCCAAAAGCTAAAAGACAGTTGAGGTTGTGACTTCTTTTGCTGGTGATAGAGAACCAATGACCACTCCTGGTGTTTCTATTGAAGTACCTACTAGGGGTGTTAAATCTGTTGAACCAGCTCTTGAGACTCCCATTGCTACTGAGGAACCATCTGAAACACTTCCATCAAGGGCTACTGATTCTACTCCTGTTGTTGTAATTGTTTCTCCTGAAGCTACACCCATGGAATCTACTGCACAAGCAAGTGGTCCTAGTTTTAGTACTCCTGACACTACAACTACTGAACATGAAGGAGCTATTACAAATCCTACTGAGGATCTTGTTAAGAAAGCTGAACATGAGGCTATGGCTAAGAAGGTTGAGCATGAAGCTGCTATTGCTAAGCAAGCTAGAGATGAGCTTGATGCATTGCATGCTCTGGGTGGTTCTATTCCTATTCCTCCTGATCCTACATCTGATATTCCTACTGAAGATGCTTCTGATGCATCTGAGAAGGCACGTCCTTCTTCTTCTTTTTCAATGGGGATTTATATACCTGGCAGGAGGGGGAAAAAGATGGCTCATAGGAGATACATTGCCATAAGGAGATCAGTGAGATTGGCTAAGAAGAAAACTACTGAAGAACATGTGTCTCACAAGAGGAAATCTTCTAAGCATGTGGACTTAAAGGCTGCTGATCTTACATTTATCAAAAAGGGTTCTCCTGTATCCTTTCCTGAGGGTTATTTGAATGTCTTGGTCTATTGGAAGGTGACTGATGATGGATAGTTTAACACCATATATAGGATAGATAAAACATGTATGCAGTTTACTTTCTTGAAGGAAATACTGCACTTGGTGGATAAGCAAGATCTAATTACTCTATATATAATTGTCAAAGAGTACTATGCCACTCATACACCACAGGGTGCTGGTTTGTACTTATTGGGAGATCTTCAAGTCCTGTTTGATTCTCAGTCTCCAAATGGTGCAGGGTATGCAGTTTGGAAGAATAATCATAAGTGGAAGGTTGATACTTGGAGATTTTATCCTCTTCCTCATGTGCATGTAGTAGAGACAAAGAATGGGATTAGAGTGTATATGTTCTCAGATAAACATTATCCTTTGTCCAATAAACTGATGAAAAGAATGCTTAGGAAGAAGTTGGAAGTTCCTCCTGAACTAGTGGCAAATGATATGACATATGCTGAACAATTGGCTGGGTTAATCAAGTCTCAGCTTCTGCAACCTATAGCTTCTACTTGATTCTGGTTCATGGTGGTTTGTATAATTTTGTATTATTATATTTTATTTTATTTTGTTCTTAGTAAAAAAAAATGAAAAAAAAACATATGTATATTTGTGCTAAATTTTCTACAGGTTTGTTGTATCATACTCTTTTGATGGTTATCAACTCACCATGATGTGACTTGTGTCCATCAAAGAGTTGGCTAGTCCAAAGGGTACAACATTGTTAAAGACACATCAAATCTGTTGACAGCTGTAATGGTTTGCTCAAAACCATATGGTACTTCACTCACCCATGCTTCATTGCTAAGAGTGGAATGGTCATCAATTCACCATGGATTTATCCTTATTGGATTCCAAAGAATTGGCTAGCCCACATGTATATGGCTTGTGATAAAGGCAGTGGAATACCATATTTGGTAATCAATTCACCAAAGGTAATACACACTAAGAATTGACTAGTCCTGAGCAAACGGCTACAGGTAAAGACAACTCAAATCCATTTATAGCTGATGATTTGCTAAAAATCATATGGTCATTAGTGTACCATAAATTTTGAACTTAAACATTTGGCTACTCCAGTAGTGATGGCTATTGGTAAAGAGACATCAAATCCATTATTTTCAATGATTCATCTCTCACAGGAGTTAACACACCTGGATGTGATGAGAATAGTATGAAACTAATATGTTTTGATGTACACTTTGTCATTTGTTGCTGCAAAGACCTGAAGTTAAAGTTTGTGCCATTCATAGAGATGTGGTTGTTTGATTCTTTGTTGCTGATGTTCGAGTTCAATCCTCTAGTGCTGGAATAGTAAAGATCTATCAAGAATCTTGAACTTAACCATGTCAAATTCAAGATTAGGGGAGGATTGTTGGGAATTCTGCTAAGTGAGAATTTTGCTGAGTAATACTGTTGACGGAATCTGTTGAAAAGCTGGAATCTGCTGAAGAAGTGATTCTGCGGAAGTAGGGATTCCGCAGATTATGTTTCTGCGGATAATAGTAAACCGCGTATTTTGTTATTTAGTTAGGATATGCATGAGTTTTATTAGGAAATTATAATGCATATCTTTATATACTTTTTAGAATATATATTTCTTTTGAAACGGTTTAGGGTTCCTTGTCAATAAAAGGAACACATCATTATGTGTAATGTATGATTTGAAAAACAAATATCAGTATTCAATAAATGATCCATAGAGGATCAAAGTGTTCTTAGTATTATGTGTTTTAACTTGTGATTGTTTCCTCTATAGAATACAAGTTTAGAGACTTTCTTTTAGTGTGTTTGTGATTACACGTGCATACTAACGATCCAAGTAGGCTCTAAGATCTATCAAGGCTTTAGATTCAACATTCATTGTTAGTTTCCGGAAAATTTTTTGGAAAAACTTGCACCTTACTTCCTGGAAATCCTGCAAAATATTCATTATGACTCGATACAAGCATTTGACTCTTAAAAATTACTAGTATGCATGCTTATTTAATATTGTCGTGATTCATGTTCCATTTTGTTCTTATAACAAATTTGGATTTCCCTTACACTTATCTTTTGCAAAATACCTTTATATGTAATCAAGTCGAAGTTAAAAACAAAATAAAGCATTTTCACAATTTGTTTTGAAACATGAGCACAAACAATAAAAATAAAACATGATACGAAAACAAATAAAAGCAAACAAACAAACAAATAAAGCTTGGGTTGCCTCCCAAGAAGCGATTTTCTTTATTTACGAGTCTTGTAGCTAGACTCATAGTCATGCTCTATTACGTGACTTCATCCTCAAAGTTTATGTCTTCTTTGTCGATCATTTCATTACCATTCTCTTGGTAATGCTTAACACGTTGTATGTTCACGGTGAATTCTCTATCCTCATTCTCTAACAATACAACAACTCCAGTTTTCGAGGAACTTTTTATGGTGAAGGGTCCATACCATCGAGATTTAAGTTTTCCAGGAAATAGTCTTAGGCGAGAATTATATAGTAGAACCTTGTCTCCTTCCGAAAACTCTTTAGGTTTTTTAATTCGTTGGTCATGCCATCTTTTCGCCCTTTCTTTGTAAGTGATGGAGGATTCGTAAGCTTCTAGCCTCAACTCATCAAGTTCCTGTAGTTGCAAGAACCTGTTTGTTCCTGCAATCGTATAATCCAAATTATAGGCCTTAAGTGCCCAGTATGCCTTGTGTTCCAGCTCAACCGGAAGGTGACATGCCTTGCCGTATACCATGTGAAACGGGGTCGTTCTGATATGCATCTTATAGGCTGTTCGAAATGCCCACAAGGCTTCGTCAAGCTTAAAGGACCAATCTTTTCTGTTTTGATTGACAGTTTTTTCTAATATTCTCTTGATTGCTCTATTGGTATTTTCTACTTGACCGTTGGTTTGAGGATGATAGGCGGTAGAAAAACGGTGGGAGACTCCATATCTTTTCATAGCGTTTTACATTTGTGCATTGCAGAACTGGGTTCCCCGGTCACTAATGAGAGCTTTAGGAATTCCTAACCTAGCAAATAATTTCTTCAAGAAGTGAATAACTACCCTGGCATCGTTGGTTCTAAGGGCTTGCGCCTCTACCCACTTTGAAACATAATCTATGGCTACTAAGATGTACTATTTCCTCCTGAAAATGGAAAGGGACCCATGAAATCTATTCCCCAAACATCGAAAACTTCGCACACTTGTATATAATTTTGAGGTGCTTCGTCCCTCCTAGAGATATTCCCAGCTCTTTGACATGCGTCGCATGCATATATCATTCCTTTCACATCCGTGAATATTCACTGGTACAAAAAGTTCTATTTGTCACGCCAAAAATGTGTGACGATATGCATATAGTCACACACTTTTTTTTCGTTGTGTGTCACAAAAGGTCCCGCCACCGTAGGTGGCATATGGTGACCTTGTTGAGTTCGTGGCCTTTTCCATCGAAAAAGAGTGACCAAAACCCCGAATATGTGTGACAAATTAGGAACAAGTTTTGTTGGATTAGTCAGTATCCGTGACCGTAAACACCTTATAGTCACACGAATGTTTTTTGAGAGTAACTATTGTTCGTCCTTTGGCCACATAAATATATAATATATGTGACATTTGAGATGATTCTTTCTAGTAAATGTGTATTTTGTGTGACTATTTCCCGTCCTGTGGCCACATGAATATACAATAAATGTGACGTTTGTGATGATTTAGTCACACAATGGGTGTTGCTTTTTTTGGAGTTAGTCACATACAATTAAGCATCAAGTGGCCAAAAGTGTTAATAAGTGTGACCATATGCTCTTTAAAGTGCAGAAATGTGTATTTTTGTGACTATTGATCATCCAATGGCCATATTAATTTTATGTTTGTGTGGCCTTTTGTAATATTTAGTCACACAAAGCATCTTTGTTTTGGGTATTTAATCACATACAATTAAGCGTCAAGTGGCCAAAAGTGTTAATAAGTGTGACCATATGCTGTTTAAAAGGAAGAAATGTGTATTTTGTGTGACTATTGATCATCCAATGGCCACATTAATTTTATGTTTGTGTGGCCTTTTGTAATATTTAGACACACAAAGCATCTTTGTTTTGGGTATTTAGTCACATACAATTAAGCATCAAGTGGCCAAAAGTTTTAATAAGTGTGACCATATGCTGTTTAAAAGGAAGAAATGTGTATTTTGTGTGACTATTGATCATCCAATGGCCACATTAATTTTATGTTTGTGTGGCCTTTTGTAATATTTAGACACACAAAGCATCTTTGTTTTGGGTATTTAGTCACATACAATTAAGCAAACACTGGCCAAAAGTGTTAATAAGTGTGACCATATGATGTTTAAAGTGCAGACATGTGTGTTTTGTATGAGTAATGTTCATCCAATGGTCACATGAATTTTTAGTTTGTGTGGCATTTTGTAATATTTAGTCACACATCGAATTAAACAAAGAGTGACCAATAATGTTAGTACTGCTAGTACTACGTTAGTACTGCTAGTACTACGTTCGTACTGCTGGAGCAGAGTTACAACTGCTAGTATATATATAAAACAGAATGTATAAAAATGAAGCAAATATATGTACAATTGTATTTCAAATTGAATAAAACTCGAATGTATATAAATGAACCAAATATATATACAATTTCATCATTGCCATCATCAATATTCAAGGTTCCTTACTTGATCTTTTCATCAGCTTCTTTTTGCAAAATATATATATATATATATATATATATATATATATATATATATATATATATATATATATATATATTGGAAATGTTGGTATTAAAAGTTAGTACGGCTAGTACACAGTCAATGCTGTAGGTATATAAGCATGATAATAGAATTTGCAGTAAAATTTACAAGTTTATCTGCCAATGAACTAATCTCAGCATCTGGAGATTCTCCGTCTTTGTTTTCCCTTCCTTTGATCCACAATACACTACGCCATTAGTTTTGCCTGTGAATAATAATCATCCATTTCTTAGTTTATCTGCTGAAAAGCAAGTCATCCTATAAACAGATCTTCTGAACAGTAAGAAACCAAGGCACTAATAATGTTGCATAATATAATATAAGATCTGCCAACCATGAAACCGTAAAAATATACTCCGTACATGGGTTGGCTTTTGGTGACCGATATGGAGCATACCCACGCCTTAATTTAATTCCAGTCCCCCGAAAATGAAGTGTGCCAGAAAATCCAGATGAGGGAATTTTTAGCCAGGCATCTCATGTATCATCCTCACCCGTGAAAATAGGATGTAGCCCCTACAATAAACAAGTAACGTGCTTAATGCTAACATAAAAGACGACAAAATTAGATGTCCCAAATATAAGTTTAGTGTCACACCCCCAATTTACCTGACTTGCAGCGGAATGGAATGCCTGGGGGTGTAACTGTCATAGCACCATAACAAGGAAATATTGAACGACCTAAAGTGTCGTTTGGAAAATACATATCGTTTGATTTATTTAAAAGCATCCAGTGCTACAAAACATAGGTCCCCAAAGGTTGAAACGTTTACAGAAAACAAGTTCAGAAATGTCAAACGATAATTTACACAAGTGCATGAAAATCCAAAATGTAGTGCGTCATCCCTGGCACATCCTAATGTGACTCCATGCATGTAATATGATAATGCCTTAGTTACCTGAAAATACATTGTGAAAACGGTCAACACGAATGTTGGTGAATAATCATAGGTTTATGAAATATAATGTTTGTATGGCCACCACAAGTATAAATGCATGACAAAAGTCACGTAAAATAGTACAATAGACCTTAAGCTCATGACACCGAAGCTATGACTGATGAAATTCTATGCCCCTCCCGAATGTTCTGCCAAACACTCAAATGTAAAAGACATGACATGCATCCGCTTACTGTTGGTAATCACTACCACGGATGGAGGCGTCACCCTCGATAGATCTATCCACTCACTCTCGCTTAACGGTAAATTAACGGTTCATGATGTTACAGGGGACTTATCACATGGCAGACAAGCTACTTAAGCTATGTACATAGGTTTTGATACTTGGGCTCGTACTAAAATAGTGCAATGTATTCTCCCCCGTGGGATTTGAAAACAATAAAAATGTATACGGGGCTATGAAAACTCACCTCAACTGATGATACTGATGATAATATGAAGTGAACAACAATGCACGGTTAGCTGCCGCAACCTAAAATGAATGATGAATGATCTCATTTAGATCACCAAATGATGTTATGAATGTCCATGCTCATGTTCCTATACCACTCTACTCTTTGGAAAAACACTTGTGTTATCAAAAATATATAATCCAAGAATTTGGAAAAATATTGCTATTAGAAAATATAATAAGCTAGTTGTAATATATATATGTACTTATATATATATCGTATGTTTCCATGTTAATGTTGAAATCCTCGGGTTGTAATCCTTGTAATATCGCCTTGAAATGATGAAAATATACTTGTAATAACTAATACTTCATTAGTTATAAAGCTTGGTACTTAATATTATTTCTAGCTTATAAAAGTACTTCGTAGTTTTAGTGTCCATTTTTATTAAAAGCTGTCAAATAAAAATGGTTTTAGCCGATATTCAAACGTGAATATCTTTGTCGTTACTTGTCCGTTTTACTTGTTCTTTATGTCCACGGTTACGTCTTAGTATGTAGTAATATATTTTGGAAAGCTCGGCTCCTCCGGGTTACGTCTAAAGTCTCTTTTTGTCCAATGAAAAACGTCCAACAGCAAACATTTTTCAGAAAAAATACTTTTAGTCAACAATCTTGCAAAAATCATAACTTCTTCGTTATAAACTCTTTTTAATCCGTTCTTTCGCCTACGGATTCCTTTTTGAAAGTATTTTCTAAAAATTTTGCCAAAGTTCCCTTGGTGTTTACTGATTTTCCCGGTTTTCACAAAATGGGACAGCATGTCTAAAACATGTTCCAAATCAAGTTTTCAAGGTTTATAACTAATTTCTAACATCACCAAACCTCTTGTAATCACCACATAGCTAATCTAATCCTACCATACACCTTCTTAGGGTGCCATGGGCTCCTAACCAAGTTATTATAGCAAGGGGATTCATAAATAAAAAGTTAGGGTTTGTATGTTCCATTTTTGACAAAATAAATGGTGGTATAGCTAGTTGTACATGGTTTTTAGCATGGAAATCATGAAATACAAGTAAATATAAGATGATTTATGTAAAAATAAAGTTGATAACTTACTTGATAAAATGAGATGATTAGATGATGAGTATGCTTGGATTTCTTGTGTTTTTCTTGATTGATTCTTGGTTAGGCAAGTATAATGAACAAGTTTGGTGTTTTAGCTTTTGAAAAACCTTCACTTGATCTATGTGTTTAAGTTGGGTCGTGGGTTTGAAGAGAGGAAGAAGAGACGAGATGGTTTTCTATCTTATCTAAAAATGTAAGAAATGATTCATGATTTTTGGTTAAGTAAGGTTTTTAGAGGTTTATTAGTAAAGTATTAGGGAGTTAATGCTTGAGGTTAAAGGGGTGGTCATGTGGCCGGTTATGGTGAGCCAAGGGGGGGGGGGGGGGGGTAGGGGTACTTGGTATTTAATTAGGAATTTAGTGTAACGTTAAGTGTTATTACGTGTTATTCGTTAAAATCGGGTACCGGGTTTAATAGAAATAAACGTTCACGAAGTTAACCGGGATGAAATAAAGTTATAATAATGTTAAAAACATATTAAAAATATGTTGGGTACATTTACTGAGTGATCGGGTGATTATTGTTTAGTTTTCACGAAAACCGTCGTTATATTCATAAGCGTACGTTATAAATAAAATAAATTTCCAAAATACTGGGTAACTAAATGTTATAACTTTTATGATGTTAAAATGGATATAAAAATATGTCGGGACCATTGTGGGAATATTTAGATATATTCGTCGTGTATAAACCGGGTGTTAACGTTTACTATAAATACTTATACGTAAAAACGTTAAATGTATCAAATATATAAATTTGAAAATCCTGAGAGTGGTATAACATGAAAATGCTGTTATGATGATATGCAAACTATCTCCAGTCCGTATGCAGTGTTAAGGACACAAATGAAATGAATTCGCACCTAAACCAATCCGGTTACGCGAATTTGAATACCCGTAAACTAAATTTACGATGAAATGAGTAATGCAAGTGAATAGTGAAAACTTTTCCGGAAATGAATAGTGTTCAGTGAATAGTAAATTTCCCAAAAGTTTCTCAGAATATCAAACTGACCTCGAAAATGATGAATAGTAAAATGATGAATAGTGTTTTGATGAATAGTGATTTATGAATAGTAAAAAGTCGAAGTTTGGGAAAATGACCTGAAATGGTAAATGACGTGAAATGGTGAGTTGTGACATCCGCCCACCCAAATAGGAATTCAGTCCCTGAATTCAGCTAGTGTTGGTCTCGGTAATAGGTTTGGTGAAAAGGTGTGGATACTTGCGTTGCATTTGGTCCTCTCGTTCCCATGTAAACTCAGGACCTCTTCGAGAATTCCAGCGAACCTTAACGATCGGAATTCTACTCTGCTTTAACTGTTTGACCTCTCGGTCCATGATTTCAACTGGTTCCTCCACAAAGTTAAGCTTGTCATCTAGCTGAATCTCTTCTAATGGTATAACTGAAGACTCATCTGAAAGGCATTTCTTGAGGTTTGAGACATGAAATGTATTATGTACGTTGCTGAGTTCTGATGGTAGTTCAAGCTTGTAAGCTACTGGACCAATCCTTTCCAGTATCTTAAATGGACCAATGTATCTCGGATTCAACTTTCCACGCTTTCCAAATCGTATCACGCCTTTCCAAGGCGAGACTTTCAACATGACCTTGTCTCCAACCTGGAATTCCAATGGTTTACGTCTAACATCTGCGTAGCTCTTCTGTCGGCTTCTAGCTGTTTCAAGCCTATCTCGAATCTGTATTATCTCTTCTGTTGTTTCCCTAACCATCTCTGGACCTGTGCATTGTACCTCTCCAATTTCTGCCCAACAAACTGGTGAACGACACTTACGACCATACAATGCCTCAAATGGTGCTGCTTTAATACTTGAATGGTAACTGTTGTTATAAGAGAACTCGATTAATGGCAAATGGTTAGCCCAACCATTCCCAAAGTCAATCACACACGCTCGCAGCATGTCCTCCAGTGTCTGAATAGTTCTCTCACTCTGACCATCAGTCTGTGGATGGTAAGCAGTGCTCATGTCTAACTTGGATCCAAAGGAATCTTGTAATGACTTCCAGAAGTTTGAAGTAAAACGACTATCCCTGTCTGAAATGATAGAAACTGGTGCCCCATGCCTCGAGACTATTTCCTTGACATAAAGTCTGGCAAGCTGTTCCATGGAATAAGTCTCTCTAATGGGTATGAAATGTGCTGATTTAGTAAGACGATCAACAATTACCCAAATAGCATCGAAACCTCCTGACGTCTTGGGTAGTTTAGTAACAAAGTCCATTGTAATACGTTCCCACTTCCATTGTGGAATTTCTGGTTGTTGAAGTAGTCCTGACGGTTTCTGGTACTCGGCTTTCACTTTAGCACAAGTAAGGCATTTGCTGACGTACGTAGCTATTTCTGCTTTCATGTTCGGCCACCAATACAGCTTTTTGAGATCCTGATACATCTTGTCAGAACCTGGGTGAATAGAGTACTTTGACTTATGTGATTCATGCATAATCAAATCTCGTACTCCACCATAGAGTGGTATCCAACTTCTATCCTTGAAGCATAACACTCCATCTGCTCTCTTAACGAAACCATTCTTGTTTTCTGGCATACCATAAAGTTTCTCCTGTGGCCGATTTTCCTCCTTGAGAGCCTCAATCTGAGCTTCTAAGATTTTTGATGGTAATGGTGAATTAATAGTCATTCCTAATGACCTGACCCTCAAAGGTTTGAGTCGTTCCTTTCTGCTAAGTGCATCTGCTACGACATTTGCTTTTCCTGGGTGATATCAGATTTCACAATCGTAATCACTCAACAATTCTAACCAACGACGTTGTCTCATGTTAAGTTCCTTCTGATCAAGTATATGCTGTAAGCTCTTGTGGTCGGTAAAAATTACACATTTAGTACCATAAAGGTAGTGTCTCCAAATCTTGAGTGCAAAAACAACAGCACCCAACTCCAAGCCGTGTGTAGTGTAATTCTTCTCGTGTGTCTTAAGCTGTCTAGATGCATAAGCTATCACCTTCTCGTTTTGCATTAGCACAGCTCCAAGCCCTTTATGCGAAGCATCGCAATATACCACAAAGTTCTCAATACCTTCTGGTAGTGACAAAATCGGTGCACTACAAAGCTTCTGCTTCAATAACTGAAATGCAGATTCTTGTTTCTCTCCCCACTCGTACTTCTGATTCTTTTGTGTCAGCTTAGTCAGCGACTTCGCTATCTTAGAAAACCCTTCGATAAACCTTCTGTAATATCCTGCAAGTCCTAAGAATTGACGAATTTCTGTAGGAGACTTGGGCGTAGCCCAATCCTTTACTGCCTCAATTTTTGCTGGGTCGACTTGTAATCCTTGGCTATCAATGACATGGCCAAGAAATTGAACTCTTTGTATCCAAAAGTCACACTTTGAAAATTTGGCATACAATTGCTCCTTCTTGATTAGTTCCAATATTGTTCTGAGGTGTGCTTCATGCTCCTTCTTACTCTTGGAATAAATCAGGATATCGTCAATGAACACAATCACATACTTATCAAGATATGGTTTGCATACTCTGTTCATGAGATCCATGAATACCGCAGGTGCATTCGTTAATCCAAAAGGCATCACTTGAAACTCATAATGACCATAACGTGTTCTGAATGCTGTCTTCGGGATATCTTCTTCCCGAACTCTGAGTTGATGGTAACCTGATCTTAAATCAATCTTAGAATAAAAACAGGAACCTTGTAGCTGATCAAACAAGTCATCAATCCTAGGTAGTGGATAACGATTCTTCACCGTTAACTTGTTCAGCTCACGATAGTCTATGCACATTCTGAAAGATCCATCCTTCTTCTTCACAAACAAAACCGGTGCTCCCCAAGGCGAGGAACTCGGTCTAATGAATCCTTTGTCTAAAAGCTCTTGTAACTGGTTAGACAATTCTTGCATCTCAGAAGGTGCAAGTCTATATGGTGCTCGTGCAATTGGTGCAGCTCCTGGCACCAACTCAATCTGAAACTCAACCTGACGTGTAGGTGGCAGTCCTGGTAATTCTTCCGGAAAAACTTCTGGAAATTCCTTAACAATTGGCACATCTTCAAGTCGTTTCTCATCAGACTTCCTTTCCGTTATGTGTGCCAAGAATGCATAACAACCCTTCTTTATGTACTTCTCGGTTTTAATGCATGATATGATACTGAGTCTAGTTCCACTTCGCTCCCCGCGAACAACCAAAGTTTCACCTCCATAAGAAAGATGAACAACTTTCTCATCATAAATGATCCTTGCATGATGTCGAGACAACCAATCCATACCGATAACGATGTCAAAACTTCCAAGTACTACGGGCATAAGGTCTATATTGAATGGGTGATTTAGGAAATTGATGGTGCAACCACGGATAACGGTGTTGGTGTTAACTAAAGACCCATCGGCTAATTCAACAATGTAGGGAATGTCTAAGGTAGTTGGTTCTATGTTAAGTAAAGGTGCAAATGTAATAGAAACAAAACTTCTATCCGCTCCTGAATCAAATAAAATGGATGCATAACGATTATTAACGAGGAACGTACCCGTAACAACATTCGGGTCCTCACGGGCATCTTCTCCTCCCATAACATAAGCCCTTCCTCGAGCTACTCCTCCCTGATTCCCAGCTCTTTGATCATTCCTCTTTGGGCAATTGTACTGGAAATGACCCAACTCTCCACAACCATAACATGCTCCTGGTTGGTTCTGATTAATTATTCCACGTGGTGCTTTGCAGTCCTTAGTCCAATGACCGACTTTTCCACAGTTCTGACAAGCTCTGGGACAATTTCCAGGGTTATGATGAGTTCGACATTTGTTACACTTGGGTAGTTTTCCATTATATCCTTTTCCCTCTGTTGGTCCTGCAGCATAGACCTTTGCCGCTTCCTGCCTCTTAGGTGCTGGTTGGTTAGCATTCCCACCTTGGTTATTATCAAACTTCCTCTTGTTGTTATTGTTGTTTTGGTTATTGGGGTAGTTGCGGTTTCGGTTATTGTTATAGTTGTTGTTGTTGTTGTTGTTGTTGTTGTTTCGAGTGTTGTTGTAGTTGGTGTTGTTGGAACGGTTATTGTTGTTATTTGCAGCAGACTTTCCTTTCAACACTTGGACCATAAGTTTCTGAGTTATACGAATGGCCTCCTCCATTGTTTGTGGGTCGAAATACATCACATCCCCTCGGATGCTTTCGGGTAATCCCCAAGTTCTCCATCTTTTTCTCAGCGTCCGGAACCATAGTTGGACACAGTGTAGCCAACTCCTGAAACTTCCTGATATAAGTTTCAATATCATCTCCTTTAGTTACTAACTGATAGAATTCTGTTTCTAACTTTTGCACCTCAGTACGAGGGCAAAACTTCTTGGTCATCAGCTTTTTGAATTCAGCCCAAGTGAGTTTGTAAGCATTCTCCATACCAATAGGCTGAGCATACGAATTACACCAAGACATGGCTTCATCCAGCAGCATACCTGTAGCAAACTTTACCTTGTTAACCTCCTGACAACCACACATGAGAAAAACGTTCTCAGTCTTCTCAAACCAGCGGATTAAAGCAACCGCTCCCTCAGTGCCCTTATACTTGATAGGATCACTAATCTTGAAATCCTTCCAAGTACATTCACGCCTAGTAGTGGGTTGAACCACTTCTGCAGTAGGTGGAACCTCAGCAGTCCTAGCAGCAACTTCAGCTCTCTCAGTCTCTAGAGCTTCTGCTATACTATCCCTGACCAACTTGCGGATAGCTGCTTGTGTCATGGCAGGTGTTTCTGATGTAGCCTTTGCTTTCTTTGGCGCCATACTTCTGATAAATAATAATCGACAACAACCATGAGAAAACTATAATAGAAATAGTCATCGTACAAAAATATACACCCACAACATGTATATATACAACCACAACAAGTATAAATACAACCACGACATGTACGAGTACAACCACAACCTGTATAAATACGTTAACCATAAAGAGCAACCATGAAACATCATAAATATAATCACAACACATGAATATAATACATGAAAATTTCGGCCTACATGGACCGATATATATATATAGCACAACATTTCCAACATAGTAGAGTCGCACTTGATATATTTGTTTGTACAACAACCAAAAGACTACAAGTTCTTGAACTACGTCCCACACCTCGGGACTAGGAAATAGTAAAAGCTAATATAATACTAGTCTATGTCTATGCTCCTCCAGGTGCTCTAGATGGTCCAGGAGCTCCAGATGCTCCAGGCTCTCCCCTCAAGCGGCGAATCTCACGATCCATCGCAACCACGATCTCCTCCAGATGCTGAACTCGTAACTGAGAAGAAACATCCCTGCCCTCCAAAATGACCAACCTCTCTCGAAGCAATGCCAACTGATCTACCTGCTCCCACTGAGTCTCCTGTGTCGCCTGAGCTCTATCTCGAATCTCAGGTAACTCATCCCTAAGTAGCTCAATCTCCTCCTGGTGCCTCAACTGTCGTGCCTCAAGTCCATGGTATGTCACATCAATACCAACCCTGCCCTGAACCAAATCCTCAACCTGCTCCTCGACAGTCTCAAGTCGAGTAGTAATGATCTCATCAACTCTATACCCCAACCTATCTACTTGCTCCTGTTGAGCACCCATCTGATCCTCTAATGTGACAGCTGTAGGGCTCCTAGCCGCAGCCGCTCTAGAACTCTCACCTATGTGGTATACTGGTGGTGGTTCTGCTGATTCTGACTCTGTAGTGGTAGGTGAATCTGGAGTGGTAAACCTTGCGCGCTTCCTGAGCGGCAAGAGTGAGGTGGATATAGGGGTAGCAGTGGGTATGGCTGGTGGTGGTGTAGGCACAGTAGGACTAGGTAGGGTCCTATAAGTTGATGTAGCATAACGAACTTTCTTACTAGCAACCTGAATAGTCTTATCCCTACGGAACATAAGTCTCGGCTCAGACTGGATAGTTGTAGTAGGAGATGGTGTGTCTGTGGGTACACGGGTGACATCACATGGTACAATAGGATGGACATGAGGAGTAGGAGCCATCTCCTCCTCCTCGAAAGGCTCTGTGTCATCATCTGATGCCAAAAGTGGCAACTCAGGTACAATAGGACTAGGTGGTGGTGAACGGGCTATAGAAGACATAGAGTCTTCAATATCGGAGTCTGTGATGGTGTACAGTATAACAACATTTGGGTTTGCAGACATGGTTCTGTGATAATCAAGGTGAAATAAAATGAATAACTCGTAATGAAATCACTATAAACAATGAACATGCACTTATGATGAAATGATGAGATGCAATGATAGTGTGGTTATAGTCTAGGGTCAATGATACATCCTAGTTCTCTATAACCTTAGCTCTGGTACCAATCTGTCACACCCCCAATTTACCTGACTTGCAGCGGAATGGAATGCCTGGGGGTGTAACTGTCATAGCACCATAACAAGGAAATATTGAACGACCTAAAGTGTCGTTTGGAAAATACATATCGTTTGATTTATTTAAAAGCATCCAGTGCTACAAAACATAGGTCCCCAAAGGTTGAAACGTTTACAGAAAACAAGTTCAGAAATGTCAAACGATAATTTACACAAGTGCATGAAAATCCAAAATGTAGTGCGTCATCCCTGGCACATCCTAATGTGACTCCATGCATGTAATATGATAATGCCTTAGTTACCTGAAAATACATTGCGAAAACGGTCAACACGAATGTTGGTGAATAATCATAGGTTTATGAAATATAATGTTTGTACGGCCACCACAAGTATAAATGCATGACAAAAGTCACGTAAAATAGTACAATAGACCTTAAGCTCATGACACCGAAGCTATGACTGATGAAATTCTATGCCCCTCCCGAATGTTCTGCCAAACACTCAAATGTAAAAGACATGACATGCATCCGCTTACTGTTGGTAATCACTACCACGGATGGAGGCGTCACCCTCGATAGATCTATCCACTCACTCTCGCTTAACGGTAAATTAATGGTTCATGATGTTACAGGGGACTTATCACATGGCAGACAAGCTACTTAAGCTATGTACATAGGTTTTGATACTTGGGCTCGTACTAAAATAGTGCAATGTATTCTCCCCCGTGGGATTTGAAAACAATAAAAATGTATACGGGGCTATGAAAACTCACCTCAACTGATGATACTGATGATAATATGAAGTGAACAACAATGCACGGTTAGCTGCCGCAACCTAAAATGAATGATGAATGATCTCATTTAGATCACCAAATGATGTTATGAATGTCCATGCTCATGTTCCTATACCACTCTACTCTTTGGAAAAACACTTGTGTTATCAAAAATATATAATCCAAGAATTTGGAAAAATATTGCTATTAGAAAATATAATAAGCTAGTTGTAATATATATATGTACTTATATATATATCGTATGTTTCCATGTTAATGTTGAAATCCTCGGGTTGTAATCCTTGTAATATCGCCTTGAAATGATGAAAATATACTTGTAATAACTAATACTTCATTAGTTATAAAGCTTGGTACTTAATATTATTTCTAGCTTATAAAAGTACTTCGTAGTTTTAGTGTCCATTTTTATTAAAAGCTGTCAAATAAAAATGGTTTTAGCCGATATTCAAACGTGAATATCTTTGTCGTTACTTGTCCGTTTTACTTGTTCTTTATGTCCACGGTTACGTCTTAGTATGTAGTAATATATTTTGGAAAGCTCGGCTCCTCCGGGTTACGTCTAAAGTCTCTTTTTGTCCAATGAAAAACGTCCAACAGCAAACATTTTTGAGAAAAATACTTTTCGTCAACAATCTTGCAAAAATCATAACTTCTTCGTTATAAACTCTTTTAATCCGTTCTTTCGCCTACGGATTCGTTTTTGAAAGTATTTTCTAAAAATTTTGCCAAAGTTCCCTTGGTGTTTACTGATTTTCTAGGTTTTCACAAAATGGGACAGCATGTCTAAACACATGTTCCAAATCAAGTTTTCAAAGTTTATAACTAATTTCTAACATCACCAAACCTCTTGTAATCACCACATAGCTAATCTAATCCTACCATACACCTTCTTAGGGTGCCATGGGCTCCTAACCAAGTTATTATAGCAAGGGGATTCATAAATAAAAAGTTAGGGTTTGGATGTTCCATTTTTGACAAAATAAATGGTGGTAGAGCTAGTTGTACATGGTTTTTAGCATGGAAATCATGAAATACAAGTAAATATAAGATGATTCACGTAAAAATAAAGTTGATAACTTACTTGATAAAATGAGATGATTAGATGATGAGTATGCTTGGATTTCTTGTGTTTTTCTTGATTGATTCTTGGTTAGGCAAGTATAATGAACAAGTTTGGTGTTTTAGCTTTTGAAAAACCTTCACTTGATCTATGTTTTTAAGTTGGGTCGTGGGTTTGAAGAGAGGAAGAAGAGATGAGATGGTTTTCTATCTTATCTAAAAATGTAAGAAATGATTCATGATTTTTGGTTAAGTAAGGTTTTTAGAGGTTTATTAGTAAAGTAATAGGGAGTTAATGCTTGAGGTTAAAGGGGTGGTCATGTGGCCGGTTATGGTGAGCCAAGGGGGGGGGGGGGGGTAGGGGTACTTGGTATTTAATTAGGAATTTAGTGTAACGTTAAGTGTTATTACGTGTTATTCGTTAAAATCGGGTACCGGGTTTAATAGAAATAAACGTTCACGAAGTTAACCGGGATGAAATAAAGTTATAATAATGTTAAAAACATATTAAAAATATGTTGGGTACATTTACTGAGTGATCGGGTGATTATTGTTTAGTTTTCACGAAAACCGTCGTTATATTCATAAGCGTACGTTATAAATAAAATAAATTTCCAAAATACTGGGTAACTGAATGTTATAACTTTTATGATGTTAAAATGGATATAAAAATATGTCGGGACCATTGTGGGAATATTTAGATATATTCGTCGTGTATAAACCGGGTGTTAACGTTTACTATAAATACTTATACGTAAAAACGTTAAATGTATCAAATATATAAATTTGAAAATCCTGAGAGTGGTATAACATGAAAATGCTGTTATGATGATATGCAGACTATCTCCAGTCCGTATGCAGTGTTAAGGACACAAATGAAATGAATTCGCACCTAAACCAATCCGTTTACGCGAATTTGAATACCCGTAAACTAAATTTACGATGAAATGAGTAATGCAAGTGAATAGTGAAAACTTTTCCGGAAATGAATAGTGTTCAGTGAATAGTAAATTTCCCAAAAGTTTCTCAGAATATCAAACTGACCTCGAAAATGATGAATAGTAAAATGATGAATAGTGTTTTGATGAATAGTGATTTATGAATAGTAAAAAGTCGAAGTTTGGGAAAATGACCTGAAATGGTAAATGACGTGAAATGGTGAGTTGTGACATTTAGCATCAAAAACCAACATACTGGGTCCGGGGTAGACCCTTGCATATCAACTCGGGCAAAAAATAATCTAGATGGTTGAAATGTTCTGCAGTGCCAAATTACCTGGAAGGAATAAATGTCAAACACATTACCAAGCAAGCAAATCACTCACATTTGCGATAAGCTAGCTCCAACTGTTCAGCAACATCCTTCCGGAGTGGAAACTAATCAAGACTCCCTTTACGAGCAAAACAGTGGCCTCTTAGAACACGTCGATTGTCTCTATTCCAATAAACCGGAAAACTATTTCGGCACAACAATTACCACCAAACGAATTTATAATCAAAAACATGTTTTAGGCTAGTTTTAATCCACGAAAATCAAGATAAATCGTTTTATATTTGATTACACATTTAAGAAAATATAAATTAAATATGTGTTTGAGCATACCCATGAACAGGGTAGGATAGGTGAGATGAGGGTATAGTGGCTCGACTGTGATGGTGGTGGATGTGGTGGTTATATCGAACAAAACAACTGAAGCAAACAATATCACCCATACAGTTCCCTTGTCTTGATGACTGTGATGGCGTGGAGGAGCGCTGGTTGGTGGAACGACGGCGAGATAAGGCGGTGAAGTGTGGCTGTGGTGTGAGTTGGTTCTAGAGAGAAGGAGAAGAGATGAATTGAGAGAAGATAGATCTGACTAAGCTAGTAGTGTTAGTGTTTTGATTTTGGTTGAAAAACGGGCGCCATATGAGCGGAGTGGGAGATTGAAATTTTGGGGAAAATTAAGGGCCGGATCTTGAGCGGGAGATTAAATTTTTGGAGATAGAAAGCCTATCAAATGAGCTCAAAATGTTTAACGAGTTGAGCTCAACCGTATATAAGTTCGACTCGAGTTATTGTTGAGTTCTCGAGCCTGTAAGTGATATACAATATGTGCTTATTTATTTATTTATTTATTTTTTAATATGTAAGTGTACTAAGTGTAAATACTTATTTATGAATGTATCAAGCTTTTCGAGCTGAAGTCGAACCGAATTCAATTCTTAGGTTATATTTCAAATTTACTTTGTGTAATAAAACACATCTTTACAGATAAATCGAGCTTTTCGAGTCAAGCTCAATCCGAGTTCAAACTTTCTCGATCCCGGATAACATATTATCAGGAGGTCCCTGGATACTTGCTTCTTAGTGTCTGTGACAAATGGTATACACCTACCAAGCCGGTGCAACCCATGGATGACCAACGGTAATGGCTAATTCACATGGGTCATGGGTCATGTGCATTAGGTTATCTCTGGTCACATTCATTAATTAATGGGTATTTGACATCGATCATATGGGTCATATGCATTGGGTGGATAGTTGCTTAGAGTGTCATGTTACGACACATCCATGACTGCTGACAATTGGTAATTAACTTGGGTCATGGGTCATGTGCATTGGGTTATAATGGCTTTTAGTGTAATGGAAACCATGCATTACCAGTGATAATGGCTAATTCACATGGGTCATGGGTCATGTGCATTAGGTTATCACTGGTCACATTTATTAATTAATGGGTATTTGACATCGATCATATGGGTCATATGCATTGGGTGGATAGTTGCTTAGAGTGTCATGTTACGATACATCCATGACTGTTGACAATTCGTAATTAACATGGGTCATGTGCATTGGGTTATAGTAGCTTTTAGTGTAATGGAAACCATGCATTACCGGTGATAATGGCTAATTCACATGGGTCATGGGTCATGGGTCATGTGCATTAGGTTATCACTGGTCAAATTCATTAATTAATGTGTATTTGACATCGATCATATGGGTCATATGCATTGGGTGGATAGTTGCTTAGATTGTCATGTTACGACACATCCATGACGGTTGACAATTGGTAATTAACATGGGTCATGGGTCATGTGCATTGCGTTATAGTGTAATGGAAACCATGCATTACCGGTGATAATGGCTAATTCACATGGGTCATGGGTCATGTGCATTAGGTTATCACTTGTCACATTCATTAATTAATAGGTATTTGACATCGATCATATGGGTCATATGCATTGGGTGGATAGTTGCTTAGAGTGTCATGTTACGACACATCCATGACTGTTGACAATTGGTAATTAACATGGGTCATGGGTCATGTGCATTGGGTTATAGTGGGTTTTAGTATAATGGAAACCATGCATTACCGGTGATAATGGCAAATTCACATGGGTCATGGGTCATGTGCATTAAGTTATCACTGGTCACATTCATTAATTAATGGGTATTTGACATCGATCATATGGGTCATTGATGAGGTGAAAAATGAACCATTTTAAGGGGTCATTTAAGCCCTAATTCGGGAATTTATGAACAAATATTACCTCAAATCGTTCCTTTTGTCATTTTAGGTACTCTTGAGAAGAAATCTAGAAAAGGAAGCATTTTGGACGTTTTTGGAGCAAAAAGTGAAGAAAACGACAAAGTCTCAAAACCATGCTGGAATTCCTACCTGACGGCGTCAGAGTCACAAGGTGACGCCGTCATCCAACCAAGAGAAAGGAGTGGATTCAGACTATACAAGACGCCCTATGAAGAAAACACCACATTTACACCTGACGGCGTCAGGCGTTAAAGGTGGTAGGCCGTCAGGTGGAATGTTAACAAGAGACGGCCCAGGAAGTTTTATAGAGTGACGGCGTCAGAAATAGATATAGGTGATCCGAGAACCCTAATGGCGGCGAGCTGACGGCGTCAGACCCTATATCATGACGCCGTCAGAATGTATTTTCTATATATATTCTTTTATTTTTCATTCATTATGTGAAACTTTTGGGGGAAACTCTTGGTGCAACTTTGTAGAGAAACCCTAAGACGAATTTGCTGTACTTTTAAGGGTTTTATACCCTTGGATATCCCATGTTCAATTGAAGATAAGTTTTACTTTAATTTAATCAATATGTCTATGTGTTGGTTAACTATCTTTCGTGCTTGTCTTTCAATTAACATTCTAGGCTAGATCTTCTTTGTGTTTACTTGGATCTAATGAAACCTAACTATTGATTATTGGTTGATTGGTGTGTTATTAATTGTTGGGATGAATGTTTTATCGATGTTAGGATTTAGAAAACTGGCTAACCTCCTATTCAGTAACCTGCTTGAACGTCTTAAGAAACATGTAACTAATGCCTACTATGGTTAATTTGGTGGTATTTAATGCATGAGCCATTGTTTATAATCCCTATGATTGGATGCTTTACGCATAGTTGTAGGAGGAGATAAGAGCTCATAGAATTGGGGAAGTACGTACGCTACCCCATGACTAGTTATGGAATACACCCGTCATCCACACAATTAATATACACACTAATCAACCGGTAAAAGATAGTTAGGGAGTAAGCAAATCTAAGTAAACACATTTCTCCTCATATAAGTTTCACCACCTTTATTTTATTTGCATTGTAGTTATTTGGGTTAGTTGGCTAGCAACTAATTCTGCCCTCTCCTTCAAACCCGAGATTTAATTGCTTTCATAAAAATATAAAAATACAAAAATAATCATCCATCATCCTTAGACCTAATTAGATTGTTTTTCAATTTTAACGAACATTATTCCCTGTGGAGAATGATCAATCCCCCGTACTTACCACTACACTATACTACATCGGTCAGGTACACTGCCTGGTGGGGATTGGAAGCTTCTCAAGAGGTAAAACCTAGAGCGTGTTGCAATCTCACGCATCAAAGTTTTTGGCGCCACTGTCGGGGAATAGTTATTTTTTAGGTTGAATTTTTATTTTTATTAGGTCTACTCAATAGATTCCTTTCTAGTGAGATTTTTATTTTATTTTTCTTGGATTTCTTTAGTCTATCTTTTTTTCTTCGTGTTTTTGTTCGTAACCATTACCATTCGACATCATGGAAGGTGGTAATATCCTTGATCCCAACAACCCACCACAACAAAACCCACCACGACCACACCAACTCCCTAGAGCATGCACTTTAGGAGTGTATTACCGTCCTAGCCACCAAGGCTATCGTAACACCATTGAGCTCACTCAAGGGGCCAATGTCACACCCTTGCGATCTGACACCATCCGGTTGGTGCAAAGCGGATGCGCATTCCATGGACTTCGTTCTAAAGATCCTAATCAACATCTCAAGGATTTTCTCAAAATCGTTGATTCTATCGACCCTGATGTTGCCACTCGAGAGACGACCCGATTGCGTCTCTTTCAGTTCTCTTTGTGGGACTAAGCTAGTCAATGGCTTGAGCGTCTTCCCGCAGGATCCATCACCTCTTGGGATGATCTCACCACTCGCTTCCTTGCTCAGTGTTTCCCACCGGGAAGAACTACCAAGCTAAGGAATGATATCTTGATGTTTCAACAACGTCAAGGCGAAACCCTCTACGAGGCTTGGACTTGATTCAAGGACTTACTCCGAAAAGTCCCTCACCATGGCATGGATCCTTGGCTACAGATCCAACGATTTTATGATGGCGTCAATCATCAAACTAGAAGAGCCATAGACTACGCTTCCAATGGAAGATTGAGCAGGCTCAGTGTCGATAAATGCTAGGAAGTCATTGAGGACTTAGCACAGTATGAAGAGGAAGAATGGAAGGTCTCAACGTTCTTGGAAGAAGGAATCTTAAATTGCGTGAGTGCAACCCAAGAACAGTTGTTTGAGAACATAAAAAGGCAGGTTGAGAAACTTATGAAAGCCGAGGCGCCTTTGGTTGAGCAAGATACCATTGAGTGTGTAAACACGATCGGTAAATATACGATTCCTCACTTCTCGCGACAGGATGAGTTCTAAGGGATAATGCTAACTTTTGTGAACAACCAAGAACGACAGATTCTGGAATTAGAAACTCACTTGAAAAACACCCGAGATATGTTCATGGAACTTGCAGAAAAGTTTATCTCGAGAATAAAGGAGAAAATTAGGGAAGATTCCCTACCCAAGAAGATCGAGAAGATCTTTGAGCTCCCAATCCCTAGTAAACCATGCGACGAATGGAGTAATGAAATTCCTATCCCTGAATCTTCACCTGTACATTTCTCCTATCCTTTTGGGCCCCCTCGCGAAGAAAAGCATTCTCAACCTCATAACATCTTGGTGGGAAGCGTAGTTTTAACGCACCCTAGCTTTCACAGAGTTAGGAAGCGATCTTTTGGTTTTAAGCCGAGTGTAAAGCACTCGATCCGGACACACCCTCATTTCGAAAATTCATTGGGAAAGTTTCCCTTGGTCAATAAGTACTTGCCACGTTGGAGTTTGGGAATTAAACCGGACAACAACAACCGACCCTGGGGATGTTAAGATTACATCCAATGATAGTGATGCATGTCGTTTGTATAGGTGATTATTCCTTATCAAGTTTTACATTTATGTTTTGCCGACTTAACCTATAACAACACTAACGGGCAGTGTACCCGATCAATGTAGCGTAGTTGGTAAGTAGGGTGTCGATCAATAAGAGTGAGATTTCTAATATACTAATTCTAAAGGTATTTGACTCTACTAAATCAATCCTAAACTAAAGCAAAGGGGGGTTCAACCTGAGAGGCTGAAACGAGTTTGGTTTTATACTAAACTAATTAAACTAAACTAAACAAACGCTAGAAGCTTGAAGGTATCGAAAATAAGAAGAACGCGTTAACCAAGTTCAGTCATATATGATTAGGTTTTGATAAGTTTCTAAGACATGTAGTGATGGTGCTCACGACTAGGCGCGGTCAATCCTACCTCTAGCTTTCCTAGAGTCTAGATTCCATTTTAAGTCTTCTTGACTGACTAATCATGTCACAATTAATCGGGGCTTACATTAATCACGCGAACGATATTAATGAAGTAATTGTGCGATCCTAAGGTCGACAAGGCACGATAAACTAATAAAGTAATCAAAATGAAGACTAAGCAACCAATCGAATTAGAAACAAATTAAACCATCAAATAATCATAAACTTGGCTAACACCTAAGGGTGTTAGTCCATAATCTATGTAAAAAAATACAAAAATATAATCAAGACGAATAGAGTGTTAAACATAAAGAATATGATACGCTAACCAAATGATTAAGTAGTATAACAATGATAAGAGATGTTCTTCAAGGATAATTGGGTCTTCAAGGGTGATCTTCAGCTGTTTAGAGAGGCTATGATCGTCTGGGAATGGCCCTAAGGGTTCCCAAGGATGTCCTAATTCGTTAATGTTGGGAAATCTGTCAAGTCAGAATTCTGCCGAAGTTTTGGCTGATGGAATCTGCTGAAGTTATGGTTTCTGCCGAAGTGATTGAAGTCTGCTGAAGTTAGGATATACATAAGTTAAAATAGGAAAATATAATGCATATCTTTTATAGTTTTAGAATATACGATATTATGTTTAGGGTTCCTTGTGTATAAAAGGAACACGTTATTGTCTTTTGGACAAGAGCTCTGGTAAGATGTTTTACATAGTAATTTAGTAAAGATCCATAGAGGATCAAAAGTGTTTTTAGTATTGAACTTGTGTTTGTTTCCGCTTTAGTATACAAGTTTAAGAGATTTTCTTTTGGTGTATTTTTGATTACATCTATACACTAACGATCCACGAGCTCACTAAGATCTATCAAGGTCTGTTAGGTTCAACAAGTGGTATCAGAGCCTCGTGAGAGTCTCTGTTCTACTAAACACATCACTTTCTACACCCTCACTAACAAATCAACCTATCACAATGACTGGTTCAGATGCTGGATCAGATGTCTCAAACAACAAAACCACTCCTGCCTTGCAACAACTCTCTCTCACAAATAGCAATGCTAAATTTCCTTACTTGAAACCAGATAAATATGAGCTTTGGGCAATGCAGATGCAGAATTGGATTACCAATATTGATTCGAATCTACGGGAAGTAGTCAGGAAAGGAAATAGTCCAAAGAAGACTGATGAGTGTCTAAATACTCATCATTTTATACCAACCTGAACTGCTAAAACATACAAAAACACTCAAATATGTATCAAAATACTTAAAATATCTTAAAGGTGTGTTTTATATGTTTCAAATGCAAAATATGCAAAAACAGATGAAAAACGTACAAAGTTTGCATAATTGGCAGTTTCAGTCCCTCAAGTTTCATAAATTGGCAAAACTAGTCCCTGGTTATTCTAAAAACTTGAAAAAGCCACCAAAGGTCCTTTTTAATCATAAAGTTACATATTTAGTCCTTTGGTGCAAAGTTTCATAAAAATACAAGTTTAGTCCCTCAACTTTGGAAATTGACAGAAATGGTCCCTGGGATGTAAAAACTTTGAGAAAATCAATTTTGGTCCTTATACTAATAATCTTTTGCAGGAATGGTCCTTGGTGTTAAGTTTGGTGAATTTACATGATTGGTCCCTGAAGTTTCACAGTTTGGCAAAACAGGTCCCTCAAAGTTTCAAACTTGACAGTTTCAGTCCCTGGGTGTTCAAAATGGGAAAATTATCATTAAGGGTCCTAGGGAATTCATAATTGTCACTTTTAGTCCCTGGGAGAAAGTTTTGAATAAATTACACATTTAGTCCCTCAAGTTTGGTAAATTGTCGGTTTTAGTCCCCGGGTATTTAAAAAATTAAAAATATCAAAAACGCCCTTGTACTATTCACATGAGACAATTTAAACCCTTTTGATAACTTTGGAAGACTTGCCAAATCAGACCCTAAACTTTACCTAAATTACATTTTTGGTCCTTTTGTATTATTAAAACCAAACGGACCCTTTGTTTTGTTAATAACCAAACCCCAAACCAAAATAAACCCACACACAAACCAAGCCCACCCTGATCCAATTCCTAGGCCCAATCCACCCTTGGTCAAAGACCCGGTCAACACCCACAAACCAAAACCACCCCGTACCTCCTTTTCCCTCCCAAAACCAAAACCACCACACACCACCTCCCAAAACCAATACCACCCTACACCTGGCCTGCCACCTCTCACCCACTATCCCACCACCTCACCACAACCCTCCAAACCCATTTAAAGCCCTAAAACCCTCCCCACGTTTCCACTGACACCCTGTGGAGACTTTGGCGCCAAGAAAAGATTTAAACGGTTTGGATTGCTTGGACTTAATCAATGGCTAGGAAGTGGTGGGAAAGGTCAAGTGGGTCCCACTTGACTCAGAAAAGTGCTACAAAAGGAAAAAGAAGCCAGAATTGAAGATTATTAGATTAGGAGTAGTTTAATAAAATCGTAGGTAATAGTATTTCAATTTCAGTTGTAATTTTAAGTTAAATATTGTTGTTCTCAGTTAATTTTATGTCACTTTGATCTTTTATTTAAGTTTATTTCAAGTTTCATTTACTTTCTCAGATTATGCATTTTCATTGAATTCTAAAAATCTCAAAAAGTTAAGTGTTGTTATCAGTTGTTGTTAAGTCAGTTCATTAGTTCATATAAGCTCTTACAAAGCTTACAAAAGTTTTTATTAGCCTTAGAATCCAGTTTAGTAGTGAAATCCAAAAATTCATGAAAAATCAAGAAAATCCAAAATAAATAAAAAATTAGTGGTTTAGGAAGATTTGAACTGAGCAAGGTGTGGAATTTGGATTGTTTCTGGTTTAGAATCCTATGGGGGATACTAGGTTATGATATGATTCACTAATTCTTGGTTTCTCAGTCACATACCTTTCTAAGCAACATTTCTATTTTATGCTTTTTAATTTGATAATGCTTGTGCTGTTTAATTAAGTATTCTTAAGTGTTTATTAGATATATGTTATTGATAATATAGCAGAAAACCAGTTGCTTGTTCATTAAAAATTATTTGTACTCAAAACCATAATCTCACTGTGTAAAACTTAAATTTGACAAATCTGAGTTTTAGGCTTGTATTGTGGTTTATTTCTGTTTAATTATTCTTAAATAATCATAGAATAGTGATAGGAATCAGTGTTTTTGCTTAAAGTCACCATTAGCCTTAGAAATCATAGATTGATAAAGTTATAGGGGTGTTTGGCTCAGCTTGTTACTGAGTGTATTAGGTAGTATTAGTTATCTAGGTTAGTTTAACTATACTACTTTAGGTCATAATAGGTTGTAGTAAGTTTAAAACCCAGGTCTCAAACAATAGAAAGTCAAAATCATACCCTATTACCTCTCACAGTTGACTGTGAGGGAATAGAATCCCACAAACCCTCACATTAGCTCATATCAATAAGCTTTAGCTTATTTTAGGTCTAATATAGATTATATTAACTTAATTAATCAGTAGTGAATGTTAGAAACTCAAATAAGTCAACACACCAAGTTTCATTAAAAGTCAAGATTTGTTCAAACTCAGATTTTTCCCAAAACTCCCAGATTTCTTTAGAATTTAGGAGAAGGTTTCAAGACTTGAAATTTGTTTTAGTAACATACTACCACCTCATCTTTAAGTTCTCATAAGCCTTATATTTTTAGCAATTTTAGTGTGGGCCCCAGTGACCTCCAAACACACTTGCAGGGCAAAGGTGTGCCCTGCTTCATCAGCTCAGTCCCAACACCACCACTTTGGTGGTGTTTTGTGACCACCACAGTGGGCCCCACACCCTATAAATAGGTTTTTCCAACCCCCCTCCTAGTAGAGATCCTAGATTGACCTTTGGCTTGACCTGGTACTCAGTGGACCCCACCTAGAAATACCCTTGAATCTTGTCCCCATTCTGAGTAGAAATCAGATTTTGGATTAGCTTATTGTGGCTTATTAGCTTTTCTACTGAGCTTATTTAACCATTTTAAGCTTTGACAAGTCCAAATATCTTATTAGAACCAGAAAATACCATGGTGGGTCCCACATAAGCTCTTATGAGCTTATTTTCATTTTCAGTCAACATAAGTCAACTGTCACCCTAATTAGCTTATAACTAGCTTATTAATAAGCTATAAAATAGTTGTCTTTATTAAAGTTGTCTATTTTTAGATATAATATAGTATTGTAAAAGAAAATTCAAGAAAAGATAACATAAAAATAAGTGATATTTTCTATTTAATTTAATTAAATTTTAATTTTCATTTTTACATTTTTATTAAGTAATTTGTGTTTTTATATTTTTATTAATTTCCTTATAAGTTAAAATAATTTAAATAATTTTCTTAGACTTTTATATTGTCATTTGATATTTATTAGATTTAAATATAGTTTTATTAATAATTAATCAATAAATTAGTTTTAAATAGCATAATTACTTTTTATATAGCAACACCTAGTTTTTATATTTTTCCTAGCCTACATAAGTTATAATATAATTTTAGTAATTTTTCTAGAATTTTTACTGTTAATTTAATAGTTTTTATAATTTAAATAGTTTAATTAGATATTAAATAATAAATAGAATAATAATTAGTAAACTAGTTTATAAATATATAAAATAAAGTTTTTATAATTTTTTAGGATTCCTATGATGGTTAATTAGATTTATAAAAATTTTCATAATTTTCTAAGTTAGTTTAATATTATTTGTAATTTGTAATAATTTAATTAGTATAATTAAAAGAAATAGTTTTTAATTAATAAAAAGCTTATAAAAAGACAAAAAGATTTATTTTTATTTTTTATACTTTATTCAAGTTCTATTTTAGGTTTAGAAAATATTTTTATAAGTTTTTAGTTTAATTTGTAGTATTTATAATTTTCTAATTAAATAGTTAAATAGTTATTAATTAAATAATTAATAATAAATAATATAATAATCTAAAAAATAGTTTTATTTTTAGTTTAATTTTATTTTAAGTTTAAGTTTATAGAATTTTCATTTTTAACCCTTGTAGTTTATTTTTCTTAAAACTCACCTTTTTCTCAATACGCAGTCGCGTCTGATTTTAAATTGGTGTACGTTTTTTAACGTTTTAGATATCTAGGTTTTACGTAATCATTTTAATAGTTATTTTAAGTTGTAAAACCCTAGTTTAAATCACACACTTTTATACCATTCCCTGTTCAGATTCACTCGATCACAGATTCGTTTATAATATCACATCGCACACCTCGTTGGGACTTACGACCCGGGAAAACACTGTATTCCTCGGAAGAATTTGCCTCGGCTGTTTGACTATTACAGTTGGCCATTCACAAGTGGCTGATCAATAATTATCTGACTGTTTGAGTCGAATCAAAATTTGGCGCCGCTGCCGGGGAGGTTGTGCGCTTATTCTAAACGATTTTGCGTATTCGTGAACCTGAATACACGTTCATTGTACATTTATCCATCCTTGTTCATATTATTATTATATAAAAACCAAAAACATTTTCCTTCTTATTAGTAATACAAAAATTTTCAAAAACACCAAAAATATTCACCTTTACATCCCTACCTATTTGATTCTTCATTTCTCATCCCCAAAACCCTTTGATTCTACATTCTTCCACTTGTCTCATAATTCTAATGACATCTCTCGATGACGATTTCTTTAAACAAAGGGCCTGTAAAATTGAAGTTGAAAAACTTATGGCCTTGTCAAAAATGTCGAGATGTTATGTTGATCATGATGATCCATCTATCCCTATTCCCTCTCCGGTGAGGGAAATGAAACGAGAAACCGAGGTGACAAAGGACCTTGTACTTTCCTCTGACGATGGAGGTGCTAAATACGTCCAAACCACGGTTGTCCAAAAACCTGAGCTCACAAATGCTCCTAAACCTTCAAAAATCAATCCTGATCTTTCACGGTTTACGGTTAAAAGTTTGTCAAGCAAACGTACTGAGCTTAAGGCAATTACTGAAAAGAACGATTTACCTAACCTTCACGATTATCAAGAACCAAAACCCGAGACCATAACGGAAGTGGTGGAAATTCCTAGCTCTAAGAGCACACCACTTGTCCCACCTCCAGATTTTGTTCCTTGTGTCGGTTGTGGTGAGCCTCTTTTCGGTTTTCCATGTCGTTGGTGTACATTTATACAATGTGGTAATGATATTCAAAATGGGAGTTGTTTGTTTTGTGGATCGAGTAATTCATTTGCTTATGATCCTAATCAAAACTCATTCAACGACTCCTCAAATTTTTTAAACTACCCATCACATTCATACGAGCAAGAATCATATTATCCAAATATCAATGATGCTTCGTATCAAAATACACCAAGCCAGACTCAACAGTCTAACTGTTGTGAGTATTGTGGTGGTTCACACTACAGTTCTGATTGTCAAACTAGGAATCAATTTGTCTATGAACAGGTTCCTAATAACAATTATGACTTAAACACATACGACTCACAACCACATCAGTTCAACTGTTGTGAGTACTGTGGAGGTCCACACTTTAGCTATGATTGTCAAACAAGGAATCTATTTCCTTGTAACAATTATGACTATTCGTTTCAAGACCCACCTCCACAGTGCCAAATAAACCAAGCAACTCCTCACATCCAGCAAGACCCTTGTCTAGAGGTTCTTGAGAAACTCAAAGATCTTAAGGAGGAGCTGGCTAATATGTCGTCTCACAATGCACAAAGTTCTTCTTGTGTATATTGTGGGGGTCCTCATAATGATGAAAAATGTCAACCTTCCGGTTTTGACACATCCACACCCCCACAGTCTCCACTCACTCAATATTCTCGTGATAAATCTATCACGGAATTACTTGCTGAAAAACATGCTGCTAGAGACGAAAGAAGCATGGAAGAATTACTAGTCTTAGAACAAGCAGCTAGAACACGTACCAAATTTCAAAATGCTGTTTTTCTCGATGAGGATGATGAATGTGATGATACCTCATCATGTTCATCAGTTGAGACTCCTTCCATGCATATACAGGGAAAAAAGAATATAACTGAATCACCAGCAGTAGAAATAATGGAACTTGTAGACTCCATTACTGCTAGTCCTTCTCATCTCCCTAAGTATGATGTTATCACACCCGAGGTTTCCACTCACTCTCTGAACATGGGGGACGAGCATCTTGACACTGTTCCTGCAAAGGAATCGGACGAATTCATAAAGTCTAGTGTTGAGAACCTTGTCCCAATCCCAAGTGAGTCACAGGGAATTCTTGAACATATGTGTGATATTCCTACCCCTCTTGTCTTTCCAAATAATCATACTGAGATGTTCTCTGATTCTGATGAGAACTCTTCTTTATCTTGTGGAGACATAAGTTATGTAGGGGAATTACCTTCTGAGCTTGTCAACTCAGAAGAAGAGAATGAGGAAGAAATAATCCAAGACGAATCTCTTCGTCTTACATTATTAAATGCTAATCTTCTCATTTCTAGAATCGAGGCTTTTAATGAAGAGCCTATTTTATCTCCTATCCCCGTCAAGGATAGTGAGATTTTGATCAATGATTCTATTCCAGAATTGCAAACGTTCCATTTTGATCAAACGGAAGAGAAGATAAGTGGCATTACCACTTCTCATTCTTATAATTCTCTTCCCGTTTATGAATCATTTACTATTGAGGAGTTCCCCAATGAACTCACTCAAATCAATCCCGAATACGAATCATTCACCTTTGAGGAGTTCTCAGGTGAACTCACTCATATCATATCTCCACCGGAGTATGATAGTTTTTATCTAGACATACCCATAATATGTCTTGATCAAACGAGCTTAAACGAGGAGATTCATGAACCAATGAATTCTCCTATTGAGGAAGAAGAGTTAATCATGATTTTTATCATGACTTTCTTTCTTTTCTTCATATATCCTGTGGCTTATCCTGTTCTTCACTCTTTCGGGAGTGAAGACATTATCTTTGATCCCGGCATTCTCATTTATAAATTATGAGCCGGTTACTTATCTCATCGGTGTGGAACTTTCACGTGCTTCAAATGTTTATCCAAACGTCTTGAATGAAAGTCCGATTGAGATTGTCTCTTCCACTTGCTTCCCCATGGACAAATAAATTCGGGGTCGAGTCAAGCTAGTGACTCGGTAATCAAAAACATTAGCATGTACATAGGTTTTCACCCATGTTTCACCCTAGTGTGAGGGAGATGCCCCACATGTTGTATATATATATATATATATATATATATATATATATATATATATATATATCTAAAAAAAATAAAAAAAATAAAAAATAAATGAATGAAAATGAAAATGTAAATATAGTGATAGCTTCTATTTAAGAAGTTTTATCTAAAAAAATAATTGTATGTATATACACATAAAATAAAGGCTATAGAGTATTTTCTTCTTACGTTCTAAGTTCGGTTTAACACCCGGTACTTTGAATATTGAGGACAATATTCAGTTCTAAGTGTGGGGGGAGATTCGTTATTCTAACGAATTTAAACACATGTTCCATTAAGAACCCCCATTTTAGCCCAAATTTTAAAATTTTTTTTTCTCACTTAGAACGCAATAAATGGTATCAATCCTCCATGTCTAACCCACAACAGGATTGGCTAATCCAGGAGCAAACGATTCTTGGTAAAGATAACTCAAACCCGTTTATGGCTTGCAATTTGCCAAAAATTGTATGGTTCCTCAACTCCCCATTATCCTCAAAAGCTAATGAGTTGGCTAGCCCGCAAGATTATGGCTTGTGGTAAAGGCCGTGGAAAACCCATAATTGGTAATCAGCTCACCAAGATGTTGACTATTCCATCAAGAGTTGGCTAGTCCAGAAGCAAACGGCTTTTGGTAAAGACTAATCAAATCCGTTGACAGCTGGTGGTTTGCTCAAAATCACACGGTTATCAGGTGTGCCACAGTTCTTACACCTGGCTACTCCAGAAGTGATGGCTTTTGGTAAAGAGTTTTTCAAAATCCATTAAGTTTTTCTCAAATAGATTGCTAGGGACTAGCAATAGTTTAGTGTGGGGGATTGATGAGTGTCTAAATACTCATCATTTTATACCAACCTGAACTGCTAAAACATACAAAAACACTCAAATATGTATCAAAATACTTAAAATATCTTAAAGGTGTGTTTTATATGTTTCAAATGCAAAATATGCAAAAACAGATGAAAAACGTACAAAGTTTGCATAATTGGCAGTTTCAGTCCCTCAAGTTTCATAAATTGGCAAAACTAGTCCCTGGTTATTCTAAAAACTTGAAAAAGCCACCAAAGGTCCTTTTTAATCATAAAGTTACATATTTAGTCCTTTGGTGCAAAGTTTCATAAAAATACAAGTTTAGTCCCTCAACTTTGGAAATTGACAGAAATGGTCCCTGGGATGTAAAAACTTTGAGAAAATCAATTTTGGTCCTTATACTAATAATCTTTTGCAGGAATGGTCCTTGGTGTTAAGTTTGGTGAATTTACATGATTGGTCCCTGAAGTTTCACAGTTTGGCAAAACAGGTCCCTCAAAGTTTCAAACTTGACAGTTTCAGTCCCTGGGTGTTCAAAATGGGAAAATTATCATTAAGGGTCCTAGGGAATTCATAATTGTCACTTTTAGTCCCTGGGAGAAAGTTTTGAATAAATTACACATTTAGTCCCTCAAGTTTGGTAAATTGTCAGTTTTAGTCCCCGGGTATTTAAAAAATTAAAAATATCAAAAACGCCCTTGTACTATTCACATGAGACAATTTAAACCCTTTTGATAACTTTGGAAGACTTGCCAAATCAGACCCTAAACTTTACCTAAATTACATTTTTGGTCCTTTTGTATTATTAAAACCAAACGGACCCTTTGTTTTGTTAATAACCAAACCCCAAACCAAAATAAACCCACACACAAACCAAGCCCACCCTGATCCAATTCCTAGGCCCAATCCACCCTTGGTCAAAGACCCGGTCAACACCCACAAACCAAAACCACCCCGTACCTCCTTTTCCCTCCCAAAACCAAAACCACCACACACCACCTCCCAAAACCAATACCACCCTACACCTGGCCTGCCACCTCTCACCCACTATCCCACCACCTCACCACAACCCTCCAAACCCATTTAAAGCCCTAAAACCCTCCCCACGTTTCCACTGACACCCTGTGGAGACTTTGGCGCCAAGAAAAGATTTAAACGGTTTGGATTGCTTGGACTTAATCAATGGCTAGGAAGTGGTGGGAAAGGTCAAGTGGGTCCCACTTGACTCAGAAAAGTGCTACAAAAGGAAAAAGAAGCCAGAATTGAAGATTATTAGATTAGGAGTAGTTTAATAAAATCGTAGGTAATAGTATTTCAATTTCAGTTGTAATTTTAAGTTAAATATTGTTGTTCTCAGTTAATTTTATGTCACTTTGATCTTTTATTTAAGTTTATTTCAAGTTTCATTTACTTTCTCAGATTATGCATTTTCATTGAATTCTAAAAATCTCAAAAAGTTAAGTGTTGTTATCAGTTGTTGTTAAGTCAGTTCATTAGTTCATATAAGCTCTTACAAAGCTTACAAAAGTTTTTATTAGCCTTAGAATCCAGTTTAGTAGTGAAATCCAAAAATTCATGAAAAATCAAGAAAATCCAAAATAAATAAAAAATTAGTGGTTTAGGAAGATTTGAACTGAGCAAGGTGTGGAATTTGGATTGTTTCTGGTTTAGAATCCTATGGGGGATACTAGGTTATGATATGATTCACTAATTCTTGGTTTCTCAGTCACATACCTTTGTAAGCAACATTTCTATTTTATGCTTTTTAATTTGATAATGCTTGTGCTGTTTAATTAAGTATTCTTAAGTGTTTATTAGATATATGTTATTGATAATATAGCAGAAAACCAGTTGCTTGTTCATTAAAAATTATTTGTACTCAAAACCATAATCTCACTGTGTAAAACTTAAATTTGACAAATCTGAGTTTTAGGCTTGTATTGTGGTTTATTTCTGTTTAATTATTCTTAAATAATCATAGAATAGTGATAGGAATCAGTGTTTTTGCTTAAAGTCACCATTAGCCTTAGAAATCATAGATTGATAAAGTCATAGGGGTGTTTGGCTCAGCTTGTTACTGAGTGTATTAGGTAGTATTAGTTATCTAGGTTAGTTTAACTATACTACTTTAGGTCATAATAGGTTGTAGTAAGTTTAAAACCCAGGTCTCAAACAATAGAAAGTCAAAATCATACCCTATTACCTCTCACAGTTGACTGTGAGGGAATAGAATCCCACAAACCCTCACATTAGCTCATATCAATAAGCTTTAGCTTATTTTAGGTCTAATATAGCTTATATTAACTTAATTAATCAGTAGTGAATGTTAGAAACTCAAATAAGTCAACACACCAAGTTTCATTAAAAGTCAAGATTTGTTCAAACTCAGATTTTTCCCAAAACTCCCAGATTTCTTTAGAATTTAGGAGAAGGTTTCAAGACTTGAAATTTGTTTTAGTAACATACTACCACCTCATCTTTAAGTTCTCATAAGCCTTATATTTTTAGCAATTTTAGTGTGGGCCCCAGTGACCTCCAAACACACTTGCAGGGCAAAGGTGTGCCCTGCTTCATCAGCTCAGTCCCAACACCACCACTTTGGTGGTGTTTTGTGACCACCACAGTGGGCCCCACACCCTATAAATAGGTTTTTCCAACCCCCCTCCTAGTAGAGATCCTAGATTGACCTTTGGCTTGACCTGGTACTCAGTGGACCCCACCTAGAAATACCCTTGAATCTTGTCCCCATTCTGAGTAGAAATCAGATTTTGGATTAGCTTATTGTGGCTTATTAGCTTTTCTACTGAGCTTATTTAACCATTTTAAGCTTTTACAAGTCCAAATATCTTATTAGAACCAGAAAATACCATGGTGGGTCCCACATAAGCTCTTATGAGCTTATTTTCATTTTCAGTCAAGATAAGTCAACTGTCACCCTAATTAGCTTATAACTAGCTTATTAATAAGCTATAAAATAGTTGTCTTTATTAAAGTTGTCTATTTTTAGATATAATATAGTATTGTAAAAGAAAATTCAAGAAAAGATAACATAAAAATAAGTGATAGTTTCTATTTAATTTAATTAAATTTTAATTTTCATTTTTACATTTTTATTAAGTAATTTGTGTTTTTATATTTTTATTAATTTCCTTATAAGTTAAAATAATTTAAATAATTTTCTTAGACTTTTATATTGTCATTTGATATTTATTAGATTTAAATATAGTTTTATTAATAATTAATCAATAAATTAGTTTTAAATAGCATAATTACTTTTTATATAGCAACACCTAGTTTTTATATTTTTCCTAGCCTACATAAGTTATAATATAATTTTAGTAATTTTTCTAGAATTTTTACTGTTCATTTAATAGTTTTTATAATTTAAATAGTTTAATTAGATATTAAATAATAAATAGAATAATAATTAGTAAACTAGTTTATAAATATATAAAATAAAGTTTTTATAATTTTTTAGGATTCCTATGATGGTTAATTAGATTTATAAAAATTTTCATAATTTTCTAAGTTAGTTTAATATTATTTGTAATTTGTAATAGTTTAATTAGTATAATTAATAGAAATAGTTTTTAATTAATAAAAAGCTTATAAAAAGACAAAAAGATTTATTTTTATTTTTTATACTTTCTTCAAGTTCTATTTTAGGTTTAGAAAATATTTTTATAAGTTTTTAGTTTAATTTGTAGTATTTATAATTTTCTAATTAAATAGTTAAATAGTTATTAATTAAATAATTAATAATAAATAATATAATAATCTAAAAAATAGTTTTATTTTTAGTTTAATTTTATTTTAAGTTTAAGTTTATAGAATTTTCATTTTTAACCCTTGTAGTTTATTTTTCTTAAAACTCACCTTTTTCTCAGTACGCAGTCGCGTCTGATTTTAAATTGGTGTACGTTTTTTAACGTTTTAGATATCTAGGTTTTACGTAATCATTTTAATAGTTATTTTAAGTTGTAAAACCCTAGTTTAAATCACACACTTTTATACCATTCCCTGTTCAGATTCACTCGATCACAGATTCGTTTATAATATCACATCGCACACCTCGTTGGGACTTACGACCCGGGAAAACACTGTATTCCTCGGAAGCATTTGCCTCGGCTGTTTGACTATTACAGTTGGCCATTCACAAGTGGCTGATCAATAATTATCTGACTGTTTGAGTCGAATCAAAGACTTCTGAGGATGCTAATGGGATTGTCTCCATTCTACCTCCCAATACTACTGAAGAAGTACTTGCTGTGCAAAGGGAAAATAAAGTTAGAACCATTCTCCTTCAGGCTATACCTGAAGATTACCTGGGTGACTTTCATTATATGAAAGATGCTAGAGATCTTTGGTTGGCCATCCAAGCTAAGTTTGGTGGGAATGATGACTCCAGGAGAATGAAAAAGTCAATGTTGAAGCAGCAGTTTCAGGAATTCAAGGTGACTGAGGAAGAAGGGATCCACAAGGGATATGAAAGATTCCACAAGATTTTGAGTGGACTCAATCAACTGAATTCAAAGCCTGATAATGAAGATTGCAATATGAAGTTCCTGAGATCCCTACCTCAATCATGGCTACATGTGAGTATTTCAATCAAGACTAAGGGTGGATTGGACAACATGTCCTTTGATGATCTTTACAACAAACTCAAGATGCTGGAGTCAGATGTAAAGAGTCCAATTCGTGCAGCTGCTCTAACCTTTTCAGCTTTTGTAAGCACTGCTTCAAATAAAAGTGCTTATGATTCAAGCCCAGTTTCCTCTACAACCTCCTCACACACCACCTCAAGATCTCACAGTCAACCAAAATCTAGTGGTGTGATGGAAGATGTAATTCTTTCTTTTGTTGCTGACTATGATAAGCAGCAGGAGTTAGCTTTTGAAGATTTTGAGCAGGTTGATCCATTGGATTTAGAGGAGATGAATTTGAAGTGGCAAGTGGCTATGATCACTTTGAATATTAAGAGATTTGAGAGCAAGTCTGGAAGGAAGTTTGGTTTTAGAGGAAGAGATCTAGCAAGATTTGACAGGAAGAAGGTCAAGTGCTACACTTGTAACCAGATGGGTCACTTCTCAAGGGAATGCAAGGATAGGAAGACAGAGAATGAAGTGAAGTACTATACACATCTACAGAATCAAGGTAGTGCTAGCTCTTCCAAAGCATTGGTTACTCTGGATAATCATGTCAATTGGAAGGAACACGAGGCAGATGATAGTGAAGTTTCCAAAACTGAGCATACTGGATTGATGGCCTCCTGTATTGCAGAAGATCATTGTGCCCAAAGTGCTTTGATGGGAATTTCTCAGGTACAAAATTCTTTGTTTTATGAAAAGGATTGTATATTTGGTTGTGTTGATAGATATAGTGATAGGTATAATGAAATTAAATAGGCTTATGATGAATTGAAACCTAAATATAATGAATGCTATATAGATAGTGAGGCTTATAGACAGGCATTAAAAACTAAAGAAAAACAAGTAGTATGGTTTCAGAAGAATCAGACTGCCTATGAAGAGAAAATAGGGGTGCTAGAAAGAGAATTACTTTGTACTACTAATAAGTTAAATTGTTGTGAAAGAGATAAAGCTAAACTTGAAACTGAAAACCAAGAATTAAAAGAAAAGCTTGATAATGAAATAGCTTTACATAAAACATGGTTAGTTTCAGGTGATGATTTAGCTTGTTGTTTGTATGGTACTCGAGCTCCGGGCAATACAACTGGATTAGGTTTTCAGAAGTATGTTGGTTTAGAGGCTAGGAATGATATGCGTAACTCTACACAACCAGGTTTAGCAAATCATGTTAAGGAAGGTAAATTACATGCTGTCCCTGGACCTATTAGAGGTGAATTCATGCCTACTGACCCAACCATCACTGTTGACTTTGATGGATCACATCATCTATATGGCAAAAAGTCAAAGGACTTGCCAGACCCTGATACTAATTCTTCTGACTTTGTCTCATGCAATGACAAGTCTTCTGATCAAGGGTCTACTACCTATGCTAGTTGTGATTCAAGTGATAAGTCAGACCTTCCCAAGACAAAGACCACTCCCAAGCCATTACCCAAGCAAGCACCCAAGAATAAAAAAAAGTCTCCAAGTGTTGCTGCTGAAGACTTGTCTTTTGATTCTTTTAAGAACAATAATTTTAATTCTGTTAAGAACAATTCTTTTAATGTTTCTGTTTTGAATGCTTCTACTTGTTCTGGAACATCTTTTCTTTTGAATAAATCTTCTAAGAAGAAGACATGTTTTGTCTGTGGAAGTAAATTTCATTTGATTAAGGATTGTACTTTTCATGAGCAAAGACTGGGTGCATGTGCTAGGCAAATCTAAACCTGTGTGGCAAAATGTGAATGCTATACCACCTTATGTGCCACAAACAGCTTCTAAAGCTAGCAAATGTAATTCTGCTGATAGATCATCTTCATTTACTTGGAGACAATCTGTTGCTAGACCATATATGAGACCAACCAGCACTTACTATCATCATGGTTATTGGCCTGGATATTATGACCCTATGTCTATGGGAATGGGATTTTAGGATACTGCTGTGAAGTCCTCAGCAGATTGTTCTTGGAAGAAAAGGGGACCTAATTTTCATCAAAGGTCCAAGAACAATGGTGGATCTTATAAATCTACATGGCATAATTCATATGATCCACAAGGCAGGTTCAAGTCAGCAATGACTTAAGCCTTCTTAGTGTACTAACTTTGTATAATTTTTGTTGTTGTTGTAGGATCATCCTCTCAAGAGTAAGAAAGTTGGTATTGTAGATAGTGGTTGCTCCAGGAGCATGTCAGGGAATATTGAAATGATGGTTGACTTTGTACCCATAGTAGGAGGAGGAAGTGTAACTTTTGGTGGAGGTGAAGGTAGAATCACAGGAAAAGGAACAATTAGGACACCTAAATTGGACTTCAAGAATGTATACTATGTGGAGGAACTGCAAAACTTCAACTTGTTCTCAGTTTCACAAATATGTGACTCTAACAACAAAGTTTTCTTCTCATAAGATGAATGTCTTGTCCTTGACAAAGACTTCAAACTCCCAGAAGATACATCCATTGTGCTAAGAGTTCCAAGAAATTACAGTCTTTACACAATCAACATGAATGATGTTCAACCTGAAGGTGATCTAACTTGTTTGGTGGCTAAAGCTTCACTGAATGAATCTACCAAATGGCATAGAAGGATGGCACATGTCAATTTTAAGACCATTAATAAGCTATCTAAACTAGGTCTTGTACATGGACTTCCCTCCAAAGTCTTCACCAATGAGTACAATTGTGTTGCCTACAACAAAGGAAAGCAACACAGAGCCTCTTACAAAGCCATTATTGCTGTAAGACTCATCAAAGAACCTCTTCAGTTGCTGCACATGGATCTTTTTGGTCCAACTCAAGTCAGAAGCATTGATCACAAGTATTATTGTTTGGTTGTCACTGATGATTTTAGCAAGTTTTGCTGGGTATTCTTCTTGAGATCCAAAGATGAGACAGCTCCTATTCTCAAGGAGTTCATCACTCCTGTGGAGAACCAGCTTAATAAGAAGGTTAAAGGTATAAGGTGTGATAATGGGACAGAATTTAAAAATGCAGTACTAATAGAACTCTATCAAGCAAAGGGGATAAAAAGGGACTACAGTAATCCTAGGACTCCACAACAAAATGGAGTTGCTGAAAGGAAGAACAGGACCTTAATAGAGGCAGCAAGATCAATGCTTGCAGACTCTAAGCTACCCACCATGTTCTGGACTGAAGCAGTAAGTACTGCTTGTTATGTCTTGAACAGGGTATCTATAACAAGACCCCATCTCAAGACACCTTATGAACTTCTCACTGGAGAAGTTCCCACTGTACACTACTTTAAACCTTTTGGATGTAAGGTGACAATATTGAACACAAGTGATCAACTGGGTAAATTTGATGAGAAGGCTGATGAGGGATATATTGTGGGTTATTCAGCTCACAGCAAGGCTTACAGGGTGTACAATCTTAATGCTCAAAGACTTGAGGAGACATTGAACCTGAGATATCTAGAAGATCAGCCTAATGTACAAGGACAAGGTCATGCTTGGTCTTTTGACCTGGATTACTTGACTAATTATTTGGGCTATACTAGATTTATTGCTAACCAATCTGCAGGTTTGAAAGAATCTCCTACTAACAATGAAGGTTCTCAAGATGTGGATTCAGATAGTGAATCAGAACCTGATGAACAAACCATTGTTGTACCTTCTTTCTCCCCTAACAATTTTGCAGGTGTAAAAGAAACTTCTGATGTTGATAAAGATGAGTCACACTATGCAGAGGATCTTGCTAGACTTAAGAAACAAGAATATAAGGCTACTAAGGCAGCTGAGGAGCTTAGAAAGGAGTTTGCACAAGATGCAGAGGCACTTCTTAAACAGTCAGCACAAGTTCTCAGTGGAAATCAGGATTCTGCTGACAATTCTTCTGAAGGCATTCCTGTTTCTCCTGAAGTTCTTAAATCAGCTGAATGTCCTACTGCATGTACTCCTAATTCTACTAAAGTGTCCATAGACTTTGAAGAGCCATATACACGATTTCCAAGCCCTTCAGATCTTGGTAATCATCAACCTAAAGCTGGCATCTTCAACTCATCTTCCTATGATACAGAATTTGGACCTACAGTGACCAATCTTAACATTACCATTGATGTCAACCCCAATGCAACAAAACGGATCAACATTATACATCCCCAGGAGAATATTATTGGTGATCCAAATGCATCTGTTAGCACAAGAAGCAAACTGAAAAAGACTCAATATGGAGAAATTGCTTTTGTATCCTATGTCTCAAATCAACAGAGAGACAATCACACAGACTTCAACCATTGTCTGTTTGCTTGTTTCCTCTCTCAGAAGGAACCAACAACTGTCTCACAGGCACTTGAAGATGCAAGCTAGCTTAAAGCAATGCAAGAGGAGATGCAACAATTCAAGAATCAGAAGGTTTGGATTTTGATTCCTCTACCAGATGGTAAGTATGCTATTGGGACAAAATGGATTTTGAAGAACAAGAGAGATGCAAGGGGTATAGTGGTCAAGAACAAGGCAAGGTTGGTAGCTCAGGGGTACAGACAAGAAGAGGGCATAGATTATGATGAAGTTTTTGCACCTGTTGCCAGAGTTGAAGCCATTAGGATAGTTTTGGCTTATGCATCTTACATGGGATTTATGGTATATCAGATGGATGTCAAAGGTGCATTTCTGTATGGAGAAATTGAAGAAGAAGTTTATGTCACTCAACCCAAAGGTTTTGAAGACCCTGATCATCCCAATCATGTTTACAAAGTGGTAAAAGCTCTTTATGGACTACATCAGGCACCAAGAGCTTGGTATGCTAGGCTTTCAGCATTTCTGCTGAAGCATGGATACAGAAGGGGTGCAATTGATAAAACACTCTTCCTCAAGAGGAACTCCAGACACATTATCCTTGTGCAGGTGTATGTGGATGACATTATCTTTGGCTCCACAAATGAAGCTTGGTGCAGGGAGTTTAAGGAGTTAATGAAGGGTGAGTTTCAGATGAGTGCCATGGGGGAGCTTACTTTCTTTTTGGGGCTACAGGTTCAGTAGAAACAAGATGGGATATTTATTCATCAGAGTAAATATGTGTATGACATGTTGAAGAAGTTTGGTATGGAGACTGTCAGGACTGCCACTACACCCTATGAAGCTCCAAAGCTAAAACATAGACTTGAACCAGATCCTGCTATAAATGTTCACTTATACAGATCTATGATTGGTTCATTGATGTATTTAATAGCTTCTAGGCCTGACATTACATTTGCTGTGAGTGCTTGTTCAAGGCATCAAGTCACTCCCTTGACTTCCTATTTGAATGCAATCAAAAAGATTTTCGAGTATCTTAGAGGCCAACCAAATTTAGGTCTTTGGTATCCTAGAGAATCTCCTTTTCTGCTGGAAGCTTATAGTGATAGTGATTATGCTGGTGCAAATATGGATAGAAGTTCTACAACAGGAGGTTGTCAATTTCTTGGAAGAAGACTGATTTCTTGGCAATGCAAGAAACAGACCATTATTGCAACCTCAACTACTGAAGCAGAGTATGTTGTTGCTGCAAATTGTTGTGGACAGATGCTTTGGATTAAGAATCAGTTACTTGATTATGGGTACAATTTTATGAACACCACAATCTTTATTGATAATCAAAGTACCATTTGCATTGTTAAAAATCCAGTTTTTCACAACAGAACAAAGCACATTGAAATAAGACACCACTTTATAAGAGATGCTTATGAAAAACATTTGATTAAAGTGGTAAAAAATTTTACAGATGACAATGTGGCAGATTTGTTGACAAAGGCTTTTGATGGACCAAGGTTTCAACACTTGGTGGTCCATATAGGCATGCTTAACCTTGAATGCAATGTTCAAGGGGAGGCATATGCCTCAGTGGAGGCAAATGCATCAGGGGAGGATTGTTTGTAGTTGTACAATTACATTTCAGTAGATTGATTATATTTGTATAATTATATTTAAGTAGTTTAAAGTTTTGATTAATTTTTAGAATTACTAACACTAACCAACTAATGTTTGCTTAGTTTTGTTTGTACTTGTTTGTTTGCAACTATGTGTCTGTTTTGCAGGTTATGTGATGAGTTATTATTGAGTTTTTGTAAGTCTCAGGATGTTTGCAATCCATGTTGGTCATAATGTTTGAAGTTGTTTCCACTGATGCACAGCTGATTGTTTCCACTGATACACTCATGCTCATTATATTGTGTACATGATGGAAAGGAACAACAAAGTGAATCAAGTAACAAATCTTTCATTCCAATCAAGAACAATACAGCTTACATTCAAGTTCAGTACAAAGATAAGATAAAGACAAGCTGAGAAATTGAGAGATAAAGTTAAAGTTGATTCATTCATTCTGGAAACATACTACACATTACAATGAACTTCAAATGGAAATTAAGTCCTATGCTACTATTAGTCAAGCTACTTTTTGTTCTTCTTCCTTTCTTCAAGAAGACTTCAAGAAGGTACTGGAAGCAGCCAAAGCAGGTTTTTGTTTTCCTTTTCCAAAGACTCAATTGGATAGGCGTAACAAGAACCATGAGGACGAATCTGAATGGATTGACCAACTTGAATGATGCAAAGTGTGGTGAATGATGTCGAAGAAGTCCAAAAACAAGTGTTTGGTCCCTGGCATCACCTCATCAGCACTTACACCACCTTGGCCTTACCCTTATCCTTTCCCCTGCATCCCGGGTAAGAAACTCCAGATTGGCTTGCAGGAAGACCCATCACCACTTCACGTGACTTTGGAAGTGGAGGGTTAGATCTCCTAGGCCGTATCTGAGGCCTCTCAGGTGTGGATGGAGGAATGAATGGGGGATCCTCATCTTCATCCTTAGAAGATTCCTCATCTGAGGTGCAAAGGAATGGAGAGACCAAGTCTCCTTGTGATGAACTATTCCAAATCCAAGGGCGAGCATAATCCGATAAATCAGAAGCTGTGGGAGATGGGATGATGCTAGGTGCTCCCACATCATGTCTCTTTTTTCTTGCTTGTTCTTTGGTTAAATGTGGTCGCAAGGGTAGTACACTGGGTGGAAAATAGTTGCTCAAACCATCTCTTGATGATGAAGAAGATGGAGAGGAGGTCAGATCGATGACTTCTGGGTTAGAAGTCATGATGGATTTTGCTTATTGGGGGTTAATTAAAAATTAGGGTTTTTGAGTGAATTGGGGTAAATTAATGTGTGTAAAAGTGTGATTTGGGGATACATTTATAGCCGGAATCAAGTTGATTTGGTAATTAATGAGAGTTGGGTGGCACGGTAATTCTAGAATTATACCGAGGATATTTTACCAAGTGGGTGATTCTGCTGAAAGACTTTCTTCTTCAGCAGATTGACCTCATTTCTGCCGAAGGGTTATTTTGAAGTTTTGTAGAAGTTACGTTACACGTCAGCTTCGGTCAAAGATTCCCTCCGAGATTCTTGACCACGATTTTGGTAACTTCCATATTTAACCTAAAGGACAAATCATCACCCGATTCTACTGATTGTTACTCCCTCATAACATTAATTCATCTCTCAATAATTACACTCAGAACCGATTCACACAAATTCTTCCAATGGCGACACTTAAACTTCAAGCTCATCATAACAAAGTTGCTTATTTAGAAAAAGCAAGGGGTTATGAAATTTATGAACCCATGATTGATTTCTTGCAAAGATCCAAGATTCATTATGCTTTAACACATCATCCACCTGTATATGAATAATTGGTGAAGCAATTTTGGACAACTGCAACAAAGAGATCAGATACAGAGATGGTTGCAAAGATTGACGATGTAGAGTATGTTGTAACTGAAGGTTTGATAAGAGAAAGGTTACAATTGGATGATGAAAATGGTGTTTATCATCAAAGGGTTGGCGAAATTCTTGAAGGTTTGAGAGAAGTGGGCTACCAAAGCACAAGAACTGACAAATGGCTCAAGGGCATGTTTTGTCCTATGTGGCGGTTTTTGGTACATGCCTTACTTCAGTGCATAAGTAACAAGTCAGGAGGATGGGACCAATTTTCTACTCAAATGTGTTGTGGTATTGTTTGTCTTTCTAAGGGTCTTACTTATAATTTCTCTAAGTTTATCTTTGATAATATGCTTGAGAACATTAAGTCAGCACATAAGTTTTTTAATGTACCCTAGATTCTTACAAATAATATTAAACATAACACCCAGAAACAAAGTCATATGTCCCATAGGTTCTTTAAGTTCTAAGTTGTTTGCTTCAATGAGGACTAATTATACAGGGACACATAACCCTTTGACATAAGATATGTTGCCTAATGGAAATGTAGATGAGGGTAATAATGCTAATGCTCCACCTTCTCCACATCCTCATGATGGTAATCCATCAATTGATGATGTTGCTACTGATGGTACTCCACCAGTAGTGAATGATGAAGGACATCCTAATCCTGCTGAAGCTGTACATGTTTCTCCTGACCCACCAATACCTTCACCTGTACATGATGCTCCTATTCCCAGTCCTACGCATACTAATGTTGCTCCTGATGAGCAAGTTCCTGAGGTTGAGGAGACAATTCAGTCTTCTAATGCTAATGTTTTTACCTCATTTAAACCTGAGTCAACTAGAATGCCATCACCATGTCCAATTATGGATCAATTGTTTGATGCCATTGATGATCACTTTTCTCCTGCAAGGACCAATGAAGTTCCCATGACCACAGAGCAATCTGCTGGTGGAGCTGAGGTTCCTATTACTCTTACCTCTTTGAATGATTTGGTTAACAGGTATAGACAAGAGGTTGTTGATCTCAGAAAAGAACTTGCAGATTCAAAGACTTCTCTTGGCAATGAGATTGTGAAATTGCAAAAGAAGGTTCAGGAGTTGGAAGCTAAAGTTGAAACTGGAGTGAGCAAGAAAAGGAAGTATGTGGTTGAGTCAGATGAAGAACAGGAGGAAAGGCAGAATGATCCTCTTGGTTTTTTAGCTGAAGTATTAATGACTCACCAAATTCCTTCTCCTACACCTAAAGATGCTGAATCTTCAAAAGCAAAGGAGATGATCCAGTTTGAAAGGAAAAGGAAGAGAGCCTATCTGAGCAAGGATGGTCTTGGAATTTTGAAGAAACAGAAAGGAACTGAAACAGTTGCTGAAGATCGGGTTATGGAGATAGAGCATATTGATGATCTTGCACCTGAGCAAGAGATTTCTACTTCAGTGGAAGCTCAACTAATTTTCAACCTTCAGCAGATGTCTCAGAAGCTGTGAATGTTGGAAGTGCTCAATCTGTTGATGTTTCCCATGTTGAAGTATTCACTTAATATGATTCTACTGAAGCTCCACCTGTTGTTTATACTGAAAATGTTAACACAATTCCAGTGGTTGACATATCTAATGATTCTCCTGAAGAACCCAGTCTAAGTATTCCTGTGGATGTTTCTTCTGATAAAGGCAAAGGAGTATTACTTGAAGATGTTATTGATCTTGATGGTGTTACTAAGCAAGTAAAGCTTAAGCAAGCAAGGAGATTCCAAGATTATGAAGATTTGATGAAAAGTCAAGCATTGGCAGAAAGACTTGAATCTCAGTTTACTTCAACTTTGCCTCCTGAAAGGCAAAGACAACTGGATGAAATGGCCCTTCACATTACTGATGAGCAGTGGACTTCTTTTGGTATGCAAGCTGCATCAAATCCTACTCTAGCTCAAAAGATTATGGGTGAAAAAATTTAACAGTGATACATTTCCTCATGACATTATGGTCATTATTGCACAAAGGGGGAAAGAAGCAGCTGCAAAGAGAAAGACTATTGCTGCTGCAAAAGCCAAAGCTAAAAGGAATAAACCACTTACAGAAGCTCAAAGGAGAACTAATATGAGGAATGTGGTATATCATCAATATACTTCTCTTTATAACTATGGAACTACCTGGAAGACGATCAGAGAAATGTCTGATTCCACATTGATATTCCTCTACAACAAGATTATGCAGCATGGTGAATCTACTACAATAAAGAGGATTAATGACAGTGTGGATACTCCTGAAGCCAAGAGACCAAAGCAAGTAGAGGTTGTGACTTCCATGTCTATGAATGCAGAATTAACAAGTGCTCCTGATGTTTCTACTGAAAGAGTACTACCTAGTGAAGGCATTCAATCAACCAACCAAATGGATACTTCTGAGAAACAATCATCAATGATTGAAGAACCAACCATCATTGTTTCTCCTGAGTAGTTACCTAGAGATGCTGAGATGTCTATAGAACCAAAGGCACCTGCTAGTACATTTAACACTAATGTTGTTTCTTCTTCTGCATCTGTTGAACAAGAAGGAACATATTTGTCTAATTATAATGCAGTTTTGTCTAAGAAAGTTGAACAAGAAGCTGCAAAGGCTAGGCAGGCTAGAGAAGAGATGGATAGGTTATATGCTATGGGTAGTTCTGCTAAATCTACATCTATTCCTACATCTTCTGTTCCTATTAGAGATGCTTCTGATGTATCTAAGGATGTACATGATCCTAGTTCTAAGGAGATTTATGTTCCTGGTAGAAGGAAGAAGAGGATGTCACACAGCAAACATGTTGCACTGAGAAGATCTGTAAGGTTGAGGAAAAAGAGCACATCTAAAGCTTATACATCACACAAGGTTAAAACCTCTAAGACTGTGGACTTGAATGCTGATGATTCAACTTTTCTCAAAGAAGGATTGTCTATCACTTTTCCTGAAGGATCTATAAGTGTGTTGACACATTGGAGATTATCTTCTGATGGACAGCTTAACACAATCTATAGGCTTGATAAGTCTTATATGGAGTTCACTTTCCTAAAAGAGATACTTCACCTGGTGGATAAGCAGGATCTCATTACACTCAATAGCCTTGTTATAGAGCACTATACCACTCATGCACTACAAGGTTCAGGTTTATACCTCTTGGGTGATCTTCAAGTGTTATTTGCTTCTCAGTCTCCACATGATCCAGGATACTCCATTTGGAAGAATTCTAAGAAATGGAAGGTTGATACATGGAGATACTACTCTCATCTACATGTGCATGTTGTGGAAACAAAATGTGGAATGAAAATGTATATGTTTGCTGATCAGCATTATCCTATGTCACCTAAGGTGATGAAAAGAATGCTAAGGAAGAAGTTGGAAGTTTCTCCAAATCCTGTGGCAAATGATAGGACTCATGCTGAACAATTGGTTGGATTGATCAAGTCAAAGCTTATTTAACATCAAGCTTCTACTTGATTCTGGTATTGCTTTGTTATTGTATGTTAATTATGTATGTTTTAGTAAAAAAAGAAAAGAAAAGAAAAAAAAAAGTTATTATGAATTTGTTTACTAACATGCAGGTTTGTTGTATATCACTCTTTGATGGTTATCAACTCACCATGATGTGACCTGTATCCATCAAAAGAGTTGGCTAGTCCAAAGGGTACAGCTTTGGTAAAGACAAGTCAAATCTGTTTATAGCTATAATGGTTTGCTCAAAATCATAGCGTATGCAACTCACCCATGCTTAATTGCTGAGGGTTGTATGGTTTTCAATTCACCATGATCTATTCCTATTTGGAATCCAAGAATTGACTAGCCCACAAGAATATGGCTTGTGGTAAAGGCTGTGGCATACCATATTTGGTTATCAATTCACCAAAGGTACTATAACCTAAGAATTGACTAGTCCTGAGCAAACGGCTACAGGTAAAGACTTATAAAATCTGTTGATAGCTGATGATTTTCTAAAAATCATATGGTCATCAGTGTACCATGGTTTTCGAACTGAAACATTTGGCTACTCCAGTAGTGATGGCTATTGGTAAAGAGAACATCAAAATCCATTAATTTTCAATGATTCACCTCTCACAGGAGTTAACACACCTGGATGTGATGAGAATAGTATGAAACTTAACTGTTTTAATGTACCTAATGTCATATGTTGCAGCAAAGACCTGAAGTTCAAAGTTTTATCATCATAGAGATGTTTCATTGGTGTTCTTTGCTGATGTTCGTAGTCAATCCTCTTGTACAGAAGACGTTTAAGATCTATCAAGAAATCTTGAACTTAACGAAGTCAAATTCAAGATTAGGGGAGGATTGTTGGGAATTCTGTCAAGTCAGAATTCTGCTGAAGTTTCGGCTGCTGGAATCTGCTGAAGTTATGGTTTCTGCTGAAGTGATTGAAGTCTGCTGAAGTTATGATTTCAGCAGAATGTGTTTCTGCAGATTAGAATAACCGCGTTTATGTATTTAGTTAGGATATGCATAAGTTAAAATAGGAAAATATAATGCATATCTTTTATAGTTTTAGAATATACAATATTATGTTTAGGGTTCCTTGTGTATAAAAGTAACACGTTATTGTCTTTTGGACAAGAGCTCTGGTAAGAAGTTTTACGTAGTAATTCAGTAAAGATCCATAGAGGATCAAAAGTGGTTTTAGTATTGAACTTGTGTTTGTTTCCGCTTTAGAATACAAGTTTCAGAGATTTTCTTTTGGTGTATTTTTTATTACATCTATCACTAACGATCCACGAGCTAACTAAGATCTGTCAAGGTCTGTTAGGTTCAATAGTTAATGAGTTCGGTATTTATAGATTCTGAAATCTGGGTCGATACGGTGCATCTAGAGAGTTAGATGCGCCGCATCTATAAGTAAACGTAGCCTCCAAGTCTGAAACTAACCAGATATGGCGCATCTATAAATCTGATATGGAGCATCTCCCAATACGGCACATCTAAAGACCTCATGCGTCGCATCTCCATCAGATACAAGTAGATATCCTTTTTCTCTTTCCGTGGCCGCTTGAATCGCTTAAAACGGAGTCCGGATGAAGATTTTACGCCCAAAATATGAAAGCATCTTCAAGTGTCGACATGTAATCTTTGACTTCTTCATTAAGCTTCTAATCTTCACTTGATCTCATGAATTCTTGGCAAGGATTGTATATGGCCTATACGGCGCATCGGATTGGTCCGATGCGGCGTATCAAGGTATCTTCCCGTGGGGTCCAAGATTATAATATTCACAAATATTCTTTAATATCTTGGAATTCTGGTGAAGTCTTTAGATTGATACGCCGCATATCAGGAACTTCATGCGGCGTATCTGGAGTAAAACAAGTTGGTTCTTCTCGTTGACCAAGGTTTCATATGCGGCGCATGGGATAAATCCATGCGGTGTATTCTTCAAAGTCAGGCAATGGTCTTTAATCTCTTCAATTCAGCAGACTTTTCCAATCTTGATCATTTTGCTCCATTTTATGTCCATAATAGCTAACTTCCACCAAATGCTTGTTTATAACTGAGAATCACAAAAGTAAGCAATTAAGTATCGATTATCACATAACATAATATAAAACAAGTGAATAACATATGATAAATGATGCTAATAAAATGTACTTATTTGATGTCATCAAATATCCCCCACTTGAACTTTACTTGTCCTCAACTAAACCTTAGATTAAACTTATGAAAATGTATCCTAAATAGGATGTATTTTTACAATTAAGCACTTGTTCGTTTTATCATAATTGCACAATCAAACACTTAACGAATTAGAAACAAAATAAAATATTTCATTAAAAGCAAATCTAATCGTTTAACTGTCCAGTCGTGACGAATATTCTATCATAAGCTTGGCAAGGATACACATCTCCACCACTAAAGCCAAGGAGTAACGAATCTAAAGTGGTAAAAAGGGTTGATAAGGCTTAAGGGTTAAACCTAGCTTCGTTCAAACATCTCCTGCACAAACTTAGTAGATCGCTAGCGCGAGTCCTCGACGCTTCTCCTAGCGGATGGTCACTAATGTCCTCCTTGGATCGCTAGCGTGTTATTTGCATAACGGATGGTCACCAATTCATACACTAGATTGCTAGCTTGCTAGTCAATTAATCTAATACTCAGATGGTCACTACCTTATTCACACATTTGATATTCTCACTTAGCCATCATTATATCTGGATGCTCGAAAGCTAACGACGAATATAACAATACGGTTGGGTAGGGATAACATTTAGGATATAAATTGGTGTAAAATAAAAATAAAAATAAACAAAAAGAATAGATTAAGTCCTAATGTGTGGTAATCACTTTCCCAACCATCCCATGAATAAGACACATATCATTGACTAACTCACGCTTTGACACTTGAAAATCACGCTTTGGGTAGACACGAATTAGACTCAATATTATCTCAAACAAAGAATAAACCTTAGTTGGCGTTCCCATAACGGCCAACTCCCTTGCAATCCATATATATAGTACAACAACAAATATTGGCCATATGAACCACTTACATAACTTTACAATGTTGGCATAAATAAACTTCCAACTTTCTTTCTTTCTTTTTCTTTATTTATTTTTTTGATTTTTTTTTTCTTTTTTTTTTTATTTTTTTCTTTTTCTCTTATTTTTTTTCTTTTTTTTTTTTCCTTTTTTTTTCTTTTTTTTATAACTAACTAATGGTGTAAAATTTCACCACTTCACCATCACAAAAAATCTTCATAACTTCAGATAAAATAATAGTGAAAGTAGTAAACACACGAAAATCAAAAATACAATATATACTTTCACTCCATTGCATTGTGCAATTCCCGACCTAACCATAGATAATAATTTACGCACACGAACACAGGAAACACGGGGAATACACGATTTTACCAAAAGCAACTAACCACGGACTTTAATCTACAGGGTAGGCTAGGGTGTAAGGGTGTAACGAAACAATTAACAAAGGTGTACGAAATGAAAGGAAAGGCTCTGAGGGCTTTTCTAGGGGTATCTTACTTTAAAAATGAGAGTAAACAAAGGGTTTATACAAGGGTTAACTAACCAGTGTAGTTAGTTAATAAACATAACATATATAGGCTTTTTTGGTGTAATTCTAGAAATTTACCAAGTTAGACAAGTCACTCCAATTATATCAATAATACTCATTATGGTGGTCTCGAATAGTATACAAGCCAAGTTCTAAAGTTTACAAGTCACCGGCACACTCATAGATTTGTGAATTTATATAATTTCAAATCATAATTTTAGAAAATAAAGACTTGTGTGCAGCTATGCAACTTAGATTAAAAAAAACATGCTAGAAAAATTTTAAATTTAAGCATATTAAGTACATATTAAGCATATTTTTGAAAAATTTGGACAAGTAAACGTTCTAATTCTCCATCCCCCCACTTAAGATAAACAACGTTCTCGTTGTTTAAATTGAAATTAAAAACACGAAATTAAAAGAATTAGAACGGAAAACTCCCCTGAGATTTGCTCGGAATGATCCTCCTTGTAAGAATGCGAGCTTATTTAATGCGGGAGTTTATTAATATCTTCAATTATCTAGACCTGTAGAAATATAGAGACAACAGAAAAATAGACTCGAGAACATCTCGTTAATCATTGGTTAGAAAAATAAAACTACGAAAAATTACAGGCCAGAGTGTCGATGCGCCGTATTCATGGAATATTGGATACGCTGCATCAACAACCTATAGGAATTATTAAACTGCACGCTATGGGTTAATACGCCGAATCGATAGAAATTGATGCGTCGCTTCTTATTTTATTAATTCGAAAACTGTTTTTAATAAATAATTTGATACGTTGTATCTGTACAACAGATGCGTCGTATGTCGGTTATGGTTTAAAAATTCGGATTAAAAACTGAATTCGTCGTATCTAGGGAATAGATGCGTCGTACCTGAATTATTAAATGCGCTATATATAAAATTAAAACGCCATACGCCGCGTCTAGAAAACAGATGCGCCATATCGTTTGTATCAGCAGAATACAGCAACAGCAGTCATGCAGAAAAACAAATAAAAACAAACACAAGAAAATAAAATAAACTTAAAAGTAATAAAAGACAAGCATGGGTTGCCTCCCACGAAGCGCTTGTTTTTGTTCGAGTCACGAGCCTGACTCCACTCTTATTTACTATGTAATAGGGTGTTTTTTCCCCCACTTGCGGTCAAGTGTGGGTGATAGTAGCAATAAGCACCATAAGGGTGTATATTTGCTACAATAGGAAGATACGATAAGTTAAAATGGTACCTTAGTGGGTAGTGATCTCCATTCATTACCTTTCCGTATGTGGTTGAAGAATTTGATGTCTTGAATATTCCATGTGAGAGACTAGTATATCGAGGAAGCATGAATTGCCCTTCATTTAACTTGTCGGTAGTTAGGCGTCCCTCAACTTCCACACAAGATGTGAAAGAGTCAATGGCGAGTATCGTTTCGAGCTCCTCTTCTTTCCATGTCGGCTCCAAAGTAGCTTGCTCTTCAACTATGGTGTTATCCAAGAACCCATCATCAATTTCTTCTGTAGGTTCAACCAAAATTTGGTGGATAACATTAACAGTTGCTATATTTGTTTCATCGTGTGGTGTGATTTCTATGATAGGTTGTAAGGTAATTGGTTCCAGCACATCATTATTTGGCTCTACAACCTGTTTAGAAACACTAACAATATCATTAGTAAAAATAAAAGGAGAATCAAGGGTGTTACCTATTTGTGTCGTAGATTCCACATGAGCGTGTGTTTTTGATTCTTTTATCCGTTGATTCTTAGCTTTCATCTTCTTTATTTTCTTCTTGTAAGGTTTCTTTTTGTTTTCCACCTTCGGTCGTCCAGTGAAAGGAATGGGTATGCATCCACTCTTTATTCGTCCAGGGAAAGGGACGGGTGGGATATATGGTTCACTTACCTTAAAGCATTCAGGGAAAGGGACGGATGGTGGAATATTGCTAAAGTAATGTCTTCCATTTTTTTCCCATTGATATTGTACCTCCAGTGTTTGCTTAGGGAAAGGGACTGGTTATATTGGTTAGCCCGAAACATGTTTAGCCTTTCTGAATCCATGAGATTTGAATTCCTATTTTCTTCCCGAGAATCCTCAAGAAGGTTATCCATTGTTTCCTTGTCATCATGCTTTACTCCGGAATTACTTATCTCATCATGTTGTGATTGTATATCATTACTTATAATAGCATCAATCTCATCACATCTTTCCACCGTACTCTTTTCTTTTGGTGTGACACTAAGTATGCTTATAATACTACGGCAATGTTCTTCAATACGATTTACCGAATCCGTAGTATCTTCATTACGCTTCTTAAGTTCATCTAGATAACTTGTGTCTACCAATTCTTTTCTTGATAGTTCACCATCTTTTATAAATTTAGAAACTGCTTCTTCGAAGTCATAGACCTCTTTGTGTGGTGGTGGAGTTGATGGGTAAGGTGAGTGAGTTCCATTGCATCCCTTGTAGCGATTATCGATGGTATATATCCTTTCGTTCATTTTTTTAATTTCCTTACCAAGGTTATTTATTTGAACAGTAATTGTAGCTAAAATTTCGGAATCATTATTACCCGTATGTCGTTTGAATGCCCCATCATACCACCTTAAACAGTGGTCAGCTCTTTCTTGTATAGCGATTAAGGCGTCTTCAGCATTCATATTAGGAATAAAACTTTGAGAATCTAAAATCATCCTAGTAGCCACATCCAAACCCGTATAGAAGGCAATCACAACCTGCATGTCAGTTAAATAATGTTGAGGACATTTAAAAAGTAATTCTTTAAACCTGTCCCATGCCAAATAAAGCGTTTCCTCTGGTCTTTGCTTAAAGTTGTTGATTTCTTGGACCTTCTTTGCTGTCATTAAGGGTATACAATACTTGTTCAAAAATTAAGCCTTTCAGATCGGCCCATGTATTGATGCTTCCGGCAGGAATAGTCTTAATCCATCGATATGCTTGTCCAGTGAGTGAAATTGGAAATACCCGTAACATGATATGGTCTTTCCCTATATGAGGCATATGAAACCAATCAACGATCTCAAGCACTTTTTCAATATGCTCGTTAGCATCGTCATTTTCTGCACCACTGAAAGCATTATCGCGTAACTCCATTATCAAGTGCCCTTTCAGTTCAAACCTGGTTTCTTCCTTGAATTTTGTGTACCCCTTTTCTTCACAGTATCTTGCATTTTGGATATATTCTTCCATAGTTATGTCTCGATTGTCCATCTCCATGATTACCTGAAATATAAACAACCAAGAATAGCAGTAACCGAGACAAAAAATGAAAATAAAAATAAAAACTAAACTAATAAAAGTTAAACAAATGCAGAAAATAATAATAATAATAAAAAATTGCCCACAGAGCGTCAATACGCCGTATTCACAGACAAGAATACGCCATATTGAAAACAGACAGATGCGCCGTATTCACAGACAAGAATACGCCGTATCTCCCTTCTGAGATAGACACACAGACAACAAACAAACAATAAATCAAATCAACCAAACACACAAAAGAAACTAAAAACAGAAAAATACCAATTAAACTAGCAAATAGATAAATTCACTCCCCGGCAACGGTGCCAAAAACTTGATGCGTGTCGTTTGTATAGGTGATTATTCCTTATCAAGTTTTATATTTATATTTTGCCGACTTAACCTATAACAACACTAACGGAAAGTGTACCCGATCAATGTAGCGTAGTTGGTAAGTAGGGTGTCGATCACTAAGAGTGAGATTTCTAATATACTAATTCTAAAGGTATTTGACTCTACTAAATTAATCCTAAACTAAAGCAAAGGGGGGGGGGGGGGTTCAGCCTGAGAGACTGGCACGAGTTTGGTTTTATACTAAACTAATTAAAGTAAACTAAACAAACGCTAGAAGCTTGAAGGTATCAAAAGTAAAAAGAACGCGTTAACCAAGTTCAGTCATATATGATTAGGTTTTGATAAGTTTCTAAGACATGTAGTGATGGTGCTCACGACTAGGCGCGGTCAATCCTACCTCTAGCTTTCCTAGAGTCTAGATTCCATTTTAAGTCTTCTTGACTGACTAATCATGTCACAATTAATCGGAATCCGCATAAAGCTGCTTAATAATTACCATGTTTATATATTATTTAACCCTTAAGGGGCTTACATTAATCACGCGAATGATATTAATGAAGTAATTGTGCGAGCCTAAGGTCGACAAGGCACGATAAACTAATAAAGTAATCAAAACGAAGACTAAGCAACCAATCGAATTAGAAACAAATTAAACCATCAAATAATCATAAACTTGGCTAACACCTAAGGGTGTTAGCCCATAATCTCTGTAACAAAATACAAACATATAATCAAGACAAATAGAGTGTTAAACATAAAGAATATGATACGCTAACTGAATGATTAAGTAGTATAACAATGATAAGAGATGTTCTTCAAGGATAATTGGGTCTTCAAGGGTGATCTTCAGCTGTTTAGAGAGGCTATGATCGTCTGGGAATGGCCCTAAGGGTTCCCAAGGATGCCCTAATTCGTTAATGAGTTTGGTATTTATAGATTCTGAAATCTGGGTCAATACGGCGCATCTAGAGAGTTAGATGCGCCGCATCTATAAGTAAATGTAGCCTCCAAGTCTGAAACTGACAAGATATAGTGCATCTATAAATCTGATATGGAGCATCTCCCAATACGGCGCATCTAAAGACCTGATGCGCTGTATCTCCATCAGATACAGGTAGATCTCCTTTTTCTCTTTTCGTGGCTGCTTGAATCACTTAAAACGGAGTCCGGATGAAGATTTTACGGCCAAAATACGAAAGCATCTTCAAGTGTCGACATGTAATCTTTGACTTCTTCATTAAGCTTCTAATCTTCACTTAATCTCATGAATTCTTGGCAAGGATTGTATATGGCCTATACGGCGCATCGGATTGGTCTGATGCGGAGTATCAAGGTATCTTCGCGTGGGCTCCAAGAATATAATATTCACAAATATTCTTCAATATCTTGGAATTCTGGTGAAGTCTTTAGATTGATACGCCGCATATCAGGAACTTCATGCGGTGCATCTGGAGTAAAACAAGTTGGTTCTTCTCGTTGACCAAGGTTTCATATGCGGCGCATGGGATAAATCCATGCGGCGTATTCTTCAAAGTCAGGCAATGGTCTTTAATCTCTTCAATTTAGCAGACTTTTCCAATCTTGATCATTTTGCTCCATTTTATGTCCATAATAGCTAACTTTCACCAAATACTTGTTTATAACTGAGAATCACAAAAGTAAGCAATTAAGTATCGATTCTCACATAACATAATATAAAACAAGCGAATAACATAGGATAAATGATGCTAATAAAATATACTTATTTGATGTCATCAGATAGCACTAAAACATTTGATCCAGTAGGGGTTTGTTAACTAAGAAAAGTTTCAGCTATCAAAGTTAACTACGCTACAAATCAACCTTTGAATAAGATAAGGACCAAATTGAAAATTCTGAACAATGCCCAAAACGCGAGCACCTGACGACGTCAGCTTTTAGAGCCTGACGGCGTCAACCCGCCTATGCAGCTTTTAAATTTGCAAATCCATCACTTTCATCACAAACCCCACAAATATTATCCACCCCACCTTTCACCACCGAATCTTCAAGGGTCAATTCGTGTCGTGTCTTTGTCAATCTCCACGTGGTAAGTTACTTTTCCTTATCTTTCCTACTCTAATTATCTATTCGATCCATCAATTTTGGATATCCCCAAAAAAGTCCGAAACCCTAGGATTAATTAAAGATTGAAACTTATTAATGCCTTGTAGTTGATGTTATGTTACCAATGATTGAGGCACTAGTTAGTCAAAACTTCGAATGGGTTGAATATTATGATGGGGGATTGTGGATTTGACCATAACCCTTTGGCTTTTTGGCCATTTTCTTGTCACAGGGGGTGTTTGGGTTAAGGATCTACAAGTTTCATGCTTGATTTTTTCCCTCGTAATCTCGGATTCAAAATTATCAGAGGCTGGCGGCATCAGCCCGATGGGAGTGACGGCATCAGACAGGTCTGATGTTATATTTTGCCTTCATTCTTGTTCCTAACCTCCCTCGCTCTTTCTTGCCTTTGTTTCAGGACATGAGTAAGCGATCCAGGAGCCATAGGGCTGGGTCATCTAGGGCCCCCCAAGAAAGTTTGGCCGATAGGGTTAGAAGTTGGGGTGTTTTTTAGGGTGATGAGGCTACCACCAAGTACAACGAATTGCGCCAACATGACATTGACTATGGCGCCATCATTGATTTGGGATTTCTTGGCTAACAGTGGGCTTGAGGAAGCGTTTGTTAACAGCATACGGACCGATGACTTCACGGTTCCGCAATGGGTGAGATTGTTAAGGCTACGAGAGCAGGTGTATGATGAGTTAGTGCATGAGTTTTTAGCTACTTATCACTTGGATATTGGGACTGCTAGGAATAATGTAGGAGCCACCTCGGTTTACTTTAGGCTGGGAGGTGAGAACCGTTCTTGTTCTATTTTTGAGCTAGGTTGGAGATTGGGACTTTATGGCCAACACGAGTCCACCCAAGGTGCATTCATGGCCAGTCTGAGTGAGGGGGTGACCATCAAGAATGACATGAGGTGTGCGCAGTTTTGGCCCACTATTGGGGATGGAGTGTATGCATCTGGGGTTACTGGGGCTTCTGCTATTAGGGACCCTAGGGTTAAGCTAGCTCATCGGTGTATCTCATTCACCTTGTCAGGGAGGCACAGTTCCCATCATAGGATCACCATTTTGGACCTATTCTTCTTGTACACGATTTACTCCCAGGAGGCCTTCTGTAACATCCCCTTTTGGGTAGCTAGTTATCTTCAAGGAGAAGTCAGGGAGAAGAGCAATGACTTGATCTATGGGGGGATGTTCATCACCAAGCTGGCTAGGTCCTATAGGGTCCTGACACCTGAGATTGTGGACTATCTGAGTGCAAGGGGTGTCTATATGGTGGTCAGGGTTAGATCCCTGAAGCAGATGAACATCATGATGGAGCTGGCAGGGGGATAGTTTGCTTGGTGGGCACCTAGGCATGCTGCAGTTGGTGATGATGATGATGATGATGATGATGATGATGATAGTGATGAGGATGTGGGTCAGCAGCAGCAGCAGCAGCAGTCGATGGGGGACTACCGAGACATGAGCCGGGGTGATTGGCATGCCTATCAGGGGCCTGGATGGGTCAGGTTGAGAGGTTCGACTGGATGTATGATCACACTGTTTGACAGATGCAGCATTTATCTATGCGTGATCAGTTGGACCCACACCTACAGATTGACCCTTTCCCTGGACGTGAGCATGACTACCCACTATATGGGTACTACGGGCACCTCCCTCCAAACTATGACTACCGCCACAGTCCATCACCCCTGTGATCATGTGATTTGACGTTATGATGTTTGAACAATATTATCTATGGTTGTATCCTTCAAAACAATTTGGTTTGTAATAATTTAGGATTCGGCCTCTGTTGGCCTTTGAACTCTTGTGAAACTTTATTTACGTTATTGCATGTAGGATTATTTGGTCATGGCTATTTATTTCGAAGCTTTGTGAGTTTATTTTGTTTATTTTGTTAGTTTGTTTATTTGTTTTATTTGCTTCCGTATGTATGTTTTAATTTTCTTGTTATTGATTCATGCTTCAAAACTCAATTGTGAAAATGCTTTATTTTGTTTTTAACTTTCTCTTTACTACATATAAAGGTATTTTGCAAAAGATAAGTGTAAGGGAAATCTAAATCAGTTTATAAGAACGAATGAACATGAATCATAACAATGATAAATTAGCATACATCTTAGTATTTGTTTGAGTCAAATGCTTGTATCGAGTCATAATGATGTTTTGCAGAAAATTCCAGGAAGTAAGGTATGGTTTTTCCAGAAAATTTTCCGGAAACATAACATGAGAATTCTGTCAGATCATAGCTGACGGTGTCAGGATTTACAACCTGACGGCGTCAGGAATTAATTTTCTAAAATTTTTTAAAGTTTTTTTTCTTCTGGAATCATAAATGGTTTTGTTAATTCTTTAACTTATAAGCTCCAGGAATTCTGCAAAACACTCATTCCACAAGCATTATATCCTATTATAGAATTTATCGCCGTTTTTACGCGAGGTTCCCCTTTATTATTTTTCAGGTTAACAGGTTATTTTGGAAAAGAAGATGATTTACATTTTGGAAGGGAAGCTTTGAAGCCTTCATTTTCTTGGAGGAAGATCTAACCATGTTACCTCACTATCCACACCAAATGAACCAGGGGAGTATTTGTTTCATTCTTCCATTTACTTTACTTTTATTTCCTTCATTTGAACATTGGGGACAATGTTCATCTAAAGTGTAAGGGGGGCTAAATGAAGACACCTTAGAAAATGCAATTACGCTTGTTATTTGTTTGTGTGATAGTAAATTTGTAATAAAACCGAAAGAAATATTTGTTAGGGCAATTTTAGCGCCAATTTAAAATTTTTTACAACATTTAGGAGTGAAATTTGGTCCTAGTAAGCGTCTCATGGATAGGAAATTATATGACTAGCATAAAACCGTACCACTAAAAAATTTTCCACCCCAAATATGTGAGGTTCGCCCATAGAATTGGTGGGAAAAGCATTTATGCTATGATGTGTGTACCGGTAGCACTTAGATTCTAGAACTTGCGTTAGGACCGTTTCAAATCCACAAGTGAGACTACATTCGCGTAGTTAGATTTACTACATGACAAGAGGCATTAAGATTAACCCATTGTTTTTACACCTGTGTTTTTGTTATAATTACGTTGGCTACATTGGTCAAGTAATTCTCCCACACCCTTTGCGTTGTACTCATTTTTAGTACACGATACCCCTAGTACACCCCTCAGAGCCTATTTTTTCGTTTCGACCTTTAAGCATTTTTCTTAAAGGAAGAATTTGTTTACACCCCACTTAAATGTACACTAAAATCGCCTTGTCCTACCTTGCATGCACTCATTTTTAGTGCATTATTGTTACAACATTTGTTTAAACCCTTGGTTAATTGTCTAATCACTTACATGGTTGCTAAGTCAAGTCATATCCTTGTACATATTGTTTTGGGACGATTGGAACTCATGGGTAAAGTACTAGTGTTATGGAGTATCGGGGAAGATGTAATACCCCCATATGTGCCAAAATGTTTTAAAAGTACTCCAAGTGTTTCGATTATCTTAATTCGAGTCATTATAATAGTTATATGTACAATTATGTAAAAGTTCAAGTGTAAGGGGGATGCAAATCCCCTATGATGTATTATTTTGGATGGTAGGGCAAGAGTGTATGAAAAAAAATATATATATATATAAAAATGAGAAAAAGAAATATATATATATATATATATATATATATATATATATATATATATATATATATAAAACATACGGACTACCTTCCCGTTTCTTTTATGTTTATGTTTTTGTTATTTTGTTTCATTAGCTTAAGTCGAGTCGAGTCTTGGCTTAGCAACATTGTATAGTATGTGTATTTGATCATGATAATTAACTTGCCACCTATAAAATACCCTTTATTCCAACAAAACCGTGATATCATATCCCTACACCTTACGTTATAACCCTTTGGAAAGCCCTCTTTGATAGTTTATCTTAGGTGCTTACGCCTAGTGGAGGAGTTACTTGATCCTCTCCCAAGCCTATAGTAATCTATTTGCTATGACAGGTAGTGAGTGATTTTATTCCATTTCCAATGTAGTTACTTAGGTTTCTAACACCAGAGAGATGAGAGTATCCAAACACTATTGGTGAGGTGCTAGTGTATGATTTCCGTGCTTATGATGACTAGGGTTGAATAACTATTTGTTGTAATTACTTTTATATTTGTGTTAAATGACCCCTAGCTCATACTTTGATTGGAATAAAAGCCTATTTGCTTGAGGACAAGCAAATCTCAAGTGTAAGGGTATTTGATGAGGTGAAAAATGAACCGTTTTTAAGGGGTCATTTAGGCCCTAATTCGGGAATTTATGATCAAATATTACCTCAAATCGTTCCTTTTGTCATTTTAGGTACTTTTGAGAAGAAATCTGGAAAAGGAAGCATTTTGGACGTTTTTGGAGCAAAAAGTGAAGAAAACGACAAAGTCTCAAAAGCATGTTGGAATTCCTACCTGACGGCGTCAGAGTCACAAAAAGAAAGTACAAAAGTTCTCGTTAGATCAATTGTGATCCTTGGGTATCAGAGATAAGCTCTGTTTGGTACTGATGACTCTATACTGCTCATAGACTAGTATAGGTTCAAAAATATCCATTCCAATAGGCGCTAGCCCCAGAGCGAGGATAGAATCCTATGGCATATGTCTAGATGAAAAATTATTTTTTTCCATTTTCCGTCCATGTCCACTTCCTTCTGGATCGATACTCGCGCATGGGATCTTTTTCACCTAAGTTTCATGCGTTCTTCTCTCTTCGAATTCATTGGCAAAAGCATTTCCATTTGTTTTTTATTTTATTCATTAAGCACCTTTAATCAATCAATCAATTGTTTCTAAGCTGGGAAGTTGGTTTCTTTTTAGGGTCACCCCCTTTCTTCTTGTTTCCAAGAGAATAGGAGAAAATCTCATGAACATTTTTCTTTTACGTCGTCAGCCAACCAAGACAAAGGAGTGGATTCAGACTATACCAGATGCCCTATGAAGAAAACACCACATTTACACCTGACGGCGTCAGGCGTTAAAGGTGGTAGGCCGTCAGGTGTAATGTTAACAAGAGATGGCCCAGGAAGTTTTATAGAGTGAAGGCGTCAGACATAGATCTAGGTGATCCGAGAACCCTAATGGCGGCGAGCTGACAGCGTCAGACCCTATATCCTGACGCCGTCAGAATGTATTTTCTATATATATTCTTTGATTTTTCATTCATTATGTGAAACTTTTGGGGGAAACTCTTGGTGCAACTTTGTAGAGAAACCCTAAGACGAATTTGCTGTACTTTTAAGGGTTTTATACCCTTTGATCTCCCATGTTCAATTGAAGATAAGTTTTAGTTTAATTTAATCAATATGTCTATGTGTTGGTTAACTATCTTTCGTGCTTGTCTTTCAATTAACATGCTAGGCTAGATCTTCTTTGTGTTTGCTTGGAACTAATGAAACCTAACTATTGATTATTGGTTGATTGGTGTGTTATTAATTGTTGGGATGAATGTTTTATCGATGTTAGGCTTAAGAAAACTGGCTAACCTCCTATTCGGTAACCTGCTTGAACGTCTTAAGAAACATGTAAGTAATGCATACTATGGTTAATTTGGTGGTATTTAATGCATGAGCCACTGTTTATAATCCCTATGATTGGGTGCTTTACGCATCGTTGTAGGAGGAGATAAGAGCTCATAGAATTGGGAAAGTACGTACGGCACCCCATGGCTAGTTATGGAATACACCCGTCATCCACACAATTAATATACTCACTAATCAACCGGTAAAAGATAGTTAGGGAGTAAGGAAATCTAAGTAAACACATTTCTCCTCATATAAGTTTCACCACCTTTATTTCATTTGTTATTTTATTTTATTTGCATTGTAGTTATTTGGGTTAGTTGGCTAGCAACTAATTCCGCCCTCTTCTTTAAACCCGAGATTCAATTGCTTTCATAAAAATATAAAAACGCAAAAATAATCATCCGTCATACTTAGACCTAATTAGATAGTTTTTCAATCCTAACGAACACTATTCCCTATGGAGAATGATCAATCCCCCGTACTTACCACTACACTATACTACATCGGTCAGGTACACTGCCTGGTGGGGATTGCAAGCTTCTCGAGATCTCTAGAGAGGTAAAACCTAGGGCATGTTGCAATCTCACTCATTAGTCATATGCATTGGGTGGATAGTTGCTTAGAGTGTCATGTTACGACACATCCATGACTGTTGACAATTGGTAATTAACATGGGTAATGGGTCATGTGTATTGGGTTGTAGTGGCTTACAGTGTCATGTTATCGACCAATACATTCCTGGTGATCGACAATATAATGGGTAATTAACATGGGTCATGGGTCATGTGCATTGGGTTGTAGTCGCTTATAGTGTAATGGAAACCATGCATGACCGGTGATAATGGTTAATTCACGTGGGCAAATTTTTAAATACAAAATACACTAAAGGCCGGGTGCGCTTGGTTCAAACTTGGGAAACGGAAAGGGAAAGGGAAAGTGTAAGCTAATGGTCGGGAAAGGGAAATGTAAAGGGGATCAATCCCCCTAATTTATTGGGTAATGATCCATTACCCACTATTGGGTAATGGGTCATTGCATTCTGCTTTGCCAAGCATATTTCTTCATTACCTTTCCCATTCTTCACCCCCTATAACCCCGGGTGTTCAAAAAACCCGAGAAATCGACAAACCAAGCATTCGGTTTCAGTTTTACTTTTAGATATCTATGGTTAACTGAACCGAACCATATATAATATAAATAAATTACCCGCCCCGCGATGGATAGTTAAAATCTTCCAACTAACCGAACCGAACCGAACCACCCCGTGAACATCCCTTCCAAGAGTTACTACATAAGTGATTAGTAGTTCCTTTCATCCTCGTGTGAATATACACTCCTCTAGACCAAGTATATTCATTTCTGGTAGTTCTTCCTATCCCCATAGGTTTGTCATCATGTTTTATCTTCAAGCTCACCTTATAGATAATGAGGATTGAATTTATACATTAGCTATAGGATAGAAAACAAACCATCACCGTATCTTGCCGAGAGTATGTTGATACTCTTCTTCCTCTGAATCTAGTCTTATGATTGTCTAAATATTTCATTGGAAATATTAAAGTCATCTCGAAGTCTCAATAATCTCATGTCAAATACCATTGGATTTATCCCTCTATCTCATCAAGAATATGTTGTTACTCTCTCTCTTCTGAAACTCATCTTATGACTATCTAAATATTTCATTGGAATTATTAAAGCCATCTCGCATTGTCAAATAATCTCGTGTCAAATCCCGTTGGATTTATCCCTCTATCTCACCAAGAGTATGTTGTTACCTCTTTCTTCCGAATCGTGTCTTATGACTATTTAAATATTTCATTGGAAATATTGAGGTCATCCTTTATGTTTCATCTAACGACTATTTAAATATTTCACTGGAAATATTATAGTCATATCTTGTGTCTCATCTCATGACTTTCTAAACATTTCACTGGAAATATTGAAGTCATATCTTGTGTCTCGTCTCATGACTTTTTAAATATTTCATTGGAAATATTAAGTCATCCTTCACAACGCTCTAATGACTACCTATATATATTTTCTCGGAAATATAAAAGTCATCTCTTCTCGTCTAGTACTACCGTTCATCTCGTAAAAAGAATTTGTGGAAAACTAGAAGGGGGGTTGAATAGTTTTACGTCTTTTTAATTTATGAAAACTTTGTTTTATAAAACTTTCGATTCTAGTTTATGTGAATTCAACTCTTGCACTATATTAACAATTGTAAAGTAACTAAGTAACTAAGCTAATATAATACAAGTATAGAAGTAATGAAAAGATACAGTTAGAAGGATCAAACCACAACACAAGTATTGATAGTGGTTCGGCTACAAGGACACCTTCCTTGTTCCTACTCCACTCCCCGAGTCACCTACTCGAGAGTTTTCTTCACTATGTCAACAAGCTCCCTTTTGGCGGAGAAAACCTTACACAACGTTGCTTACACCTTTAACGACACAAAGCTAGATGTCGAGTTCTAATCCTAGCTAGAACTAATCTCACAACACACCACAACTTCTTCACAACTTCACACCACTTCACAACTTCACAACACTACTTCTACTTCACCTAGATCTACTAGTTACAAACACTACACACCTATATATCAATATACACAACTAAAAATATATTCAGAACACTTCTTAAACTTGATGTTGAAGATGTGTTCTTCTCTTGCACTTTGAATGAGGATGGATGAGAAGGGATTGAATCACTTGAAACAAAGATTAATAATCTAATGATCAAAGGGTTTTAGAATGATGTTAAGAAAGATTTGGATCTGTAAATATTTGTGCAAAAGGTAAGGAAAAATACCAGGTTTGAGGGGTATTTATAGGGAATCAGTTCTGACTGGAGGAGCGTGACGGCCCCCTTAATTGGGTGGCCGGCCCCCTTAATTTTAAGGGGGCCGCCCCTTATAATTAAGGGGGCCGCCCTCCTGTAACGGCCTGGAACTTTTGTTTTTAGTGGGGAAAGTTTATTTGGAGAAAAATTAACTGATTTTGGTTAAAAATTTGAATTTGTATATTTACTATGAATTAAACATTTTCTTTTATTACCAAAAATGTTTTTCAAAAATATATAATTAGTTTATATAATTAAATAAACTTTGTAATATTTAATTAAATACCCCTTTGATCATGAGATGTACTAAGCACTTGTTTATTCATACCTTAAGTGATTAAGTTGGATAATATGATATAAACTTAACTAGATACTTGTTTACTTAGTAATCTTGTGTTTAATGTTTTCACATTTTGTGATCATCAAAACATAGGGATATCGAAAAATATCAATAACGTTTTTATGCATTATTTATATCAACAATCTCCTCCTTTTTGATGATTACAAAATCTAAACTCATTAAACCAAAAATTAAAAAGTATGCAAGTATTTAAGTGAGTTTATATCATTTCTCCCCCTTTTTGTTAGTGTTGATACAAAAGTTAGGCGTACCTGGTTATTGGGCTTTTGCTCTTATATCAATTAGCTTCTTAGTACTTTGTTACCTGCGCACTAAGAAAATAAACAACACCGTTAGGCTTATCGAGGGATTGTCTCCCCCGATTAGACTCCGGCGTGAGAGTAAGTAATCGATTTAGGGTTTAGTTGAAGAGTTAGGGATTGTGTAAATCGTACCTTGAATGAGAATCGTATGATTCTATATATAGGGGCTAAGAAACCGTGTTTCTTGCTCCTTACTCTTCGCACTCGTGGTGCTTATCCAAGGAAAGGATATCTATTCTATGAATAGATAATCCTTATCGTGTACCCGGTGGGTTTAGTTGCGCTTTGGGCCTCGTGAGCCCAAGGCGTTAATACTGCAGCCCGTACCATTGTCATGGTAGCCCACTCATGGTGGGCTTAGGTGCAAGTAATGTCTATCCTTTGGGCTTGTGGCCCAAATATAGGTTATACGTCATCATGTCCCCCCAGTCTAGTGTGCGCGGCGCGTAGCCGCGGATACTAGACTTATATTAACAGCGGTAAGCGTAGCGGGAAAACATTGAAATATTGCCGCCCATTTAAAGTGCAATGCACCTAGTCATAGGTATTTCAAATGTATACCTCAAAAATTGGGGGTAGTATCCACGTGGCCCTCGTAAATCGGGAAAAAGTGCGTGTACCGGTTCAGTTCCAGCCACACGTTTTCGTTAGTGGGATCCACGTGGAGAGAAATTAGGGTTTTTACCACCCTATATAAGAGTCACCGCCCCCCATTTTTACACACACAGTAAAACACACACTTACTCACTATTCACCTTCTTCAAGAGCGTTTTTTTTGCAAATAAACTTACTTCACTTTCGTAGGTAATTTGTGTGTGTCCCACTTAGTTTTGCAAATGAAAATGGTTGCTCAATTGGAGGAGTTTCGCTCTGCGATGTCCATTGAGGACATTACGCAGTTTTCTTCCGACTATTTCGTGCCTTTGGATGTACGTCCAGAGGCTCCAGATGTCGATGCGTGCATAGCTGACTTCCCCGAAGGGAAGATAGGTCTATACGCGAAATTTTTTGAGTATGCGAATTACCGCGTACCCATTTCTATTTTTCTGAGCGATTTGCTCAATCACTATCGCCTTCACATCTCTCAGCTGCACTGTATAGGTGCGGCGAAGGTGTCGAATTTTGAAGTAAACTGCCGTTTACTTGCGATAAAGCCGACCGTAGACTTGTTCCGTTCCTTTTACCACACAACGTGGTCAAATGGTTGGGTTTCCTTTGCGAAGCGCCAGGGGGCGCTTCAATGTTATACGGAGAAGGTTGATGCCCTCAAGAATTGGAGGGAGTACTTCTTCTGGGTGGACGACGTAGTCTTTCCCTCTCAATTTGAGTTTTATACTCAGGAGTCGTTACCAAGGGATGTGCGCCCCGCACCCGGTTCCTACAATCTTGCTGACGCGCAAACTTTAGATGCCAATTGACTGGCCATTAACCCCTATCCGGAGGAGTTTTTGGTACATGTGGGGTTGAGCCGCGCTTACTTTGGCGCTGAAGATGAGGTTCCCACTTTCTTGAGTGAGGATGGTCGGGGTGGGTGTTCATCCCTTATACTTCCTTTTTTGTAAGTCCTTTATTCTTGTCTGCGCGCCTTTAATAACTAATCCTTTTTGTTTTTCCTTGCTTCATTTGATGTGCGCAGAGATGGATCTGTTCGCAGTGGTCAAGTTAGACAAGCCAAAGCAGGTGACCATAGGGGTGCGTCCTCTGAAGGAAGGAGAGCTGCCTTTGCTGGAGGCGACCGCGGGGCATTTGACTGTTCTGCCCGCGACGGTCCCCGAAGATACACCACCACTTGTGGTGACGCCCGTCCAGAGTGTAGCGCCGGAGGTAGTGGTGGCGCCCACTATAGAGGCGGTACCTGATGTAGAGGAGGCGCGCGAGGAAGCGCAATCAGGGTCATCTGACAGCTTCCGGATCCTGAAGCCTGAGGAGGTGCTGAGAGAGGAGGTTGCACAGAGTTCCAAGCGCAAGGCCGAGGCTGGGGCTAGTGGTACTAGGAAAAGGCGTCGACACGTCGTCAAAGACGCAGAGTCAAACGTGGAAGAGACCTCTACCTCTGGCGCTCGGTTGAAGGTTGATGATGCTTCTCCATTTCTGTAAGTGTGCACTTTTATTATTATTATTATTATTATTTTGTCAATTACTTGTTGTAATTGTTATTTACTGTCTTTGTTGCGTAGGGATGACGGCGCGAAGGATGATGAGGTTTCCTCTCCGCAGAACGAAAACAAGGAGGGGAATACCGAGGCTGCTGATGGTGGTGAGGCGCAGCAGCTGATGGATGAGCTGGCTGCGACTACCGCCCGCCAAGCTGAGCTTGTTGCTCAGCTGAAGGGAAAGTATGCTGGGGAGAGCCGTGCTCTAGCCCAGAAGGAGGAGGAGTTGGTGACCCTCCGTGCGCAGTTGGCTGATGCGCAAGTGGAGCTGGGGGCTTCAAGGGCCTATGCTGAGAAGATTGCTCAAGATAAGATGAGCATTTTGGCTGACTTGAAGTATGCGAGGTCGAAGCTCGAGCAGATAAAGGCGAAGACTACCTGGTCAGTGTCTTATCTTGAGGAGAAGAGGGCGGAGCATTATGCTAGCCTTCAGGAGTTCAAGGAGCGTATTGAGAAGGCGGTCTCGATGCATGAGGAGAGGCTGCGCGCCCTCAGCATAGAGTATGACGAGGAGTTGTACCCCCATCTGATGTGTACCATAGCTGAGCGCAGGTATCCTTACTTCTTTGTCTTTAAAATTACTTCGTCGCCATATTGTTTATCTTACACAATTGTTTCTTTGTGAATGCAGATGGTTGATCAGCCATGGGCTGCGCCTGGCAGCCCTGAGCACTTTAGAGTCTGCGGAGGTAGTGGAAGCCTTCGGGAAGGTTGTGCACTGCGCAATGGCGCGCGGCCGTTCGCAGGCCATGGAGGAGCTGCATGACACCAAGTTGCTGGAGAAGGACTTGGCGGAAATCCCTGGTTACAGCTCTACGGCCTATGACGAGCTGATGCATGCGATGGCAGGGCTAAAAGTCCTTGAATTGCCGCACATAGGGAAGTTGGAGCGCGACCAGGATGAACCCATAGACGTGCTGATGGTTGGTCTGACTTTGCAGCGTCATCTTGAGGATAATGCAGAGGAGGAATTAGATTATTATCTAAAACCTAATGTCTCGCAGCTTCAAGTCCCTGTGTTCGCGCGGCCTCGCGACATCCTCAATCCCTTTGCTCTGGAGAAGGAAATTCCTTTGAAGGAAGTGCTAGAGCGTCACGAGCAGAGGGTTGCCGTGAAGAAGGGCATCAAAGGCAAGGCCGTGATGTATGGCATTGGCGCTGCACACCTTCCTAGATCAGATGGCGTGGCTGTAAGTGTTCCAACCGTATCTATGCAGGATGCCATAATCTTGAGTAAGCTTAAGGAAGCGGGGAGTTCCGCCGCTCCAGAAGAGAGTCATGAGCATCGCCATAGTATATAGGCTGCTTGTATATTTATGTATCTTTCCTTGTAATTTTATTAATATGGAATAAGATACATTTTTGTTTTAAGTTCGTAACTTAAATATACTTGCATTGTTTGCTAAGTTTGTTTATTTACTAAGTCTTTTAAGTGCGTGACTTAAGTATACTTGAATTGTTTGCTAAGTTTTATTATTTGACTAAGTCTTTTAAGTGCGTGACTTAAGTATACTTGCATTGTTTGCTAAGTTTTATTATTTTGACCAAGTGTCTTGGCTCGTTATGTTGCTAAGCTTGTACGGTGTACTTGGCATATGCGCATCCGTCGTGGGGTGCGCATGTGAAACTTACTTTGACGTCCAATGTAAGTTAGTAGGTTAACTCATCCTTTATGCCTTCGTGGGTCTTTAAGTGGTGCATGCACGCCATGTAGGCAGAAATATAAAATAAACAATATTGACATATATGCAATAAAGTAAAATGCGTTATGGAGTTAGCTAGAAACCATAACACTTTATTAATACTTGCAAGTAATTAGAAAAAATAGAAAATACAATTCCTAGAAGAGAAAAGAAAGACAAACACTTATTGGGCACCTCGTAGGATGTAAGTGTGTTTGTGAAAGGGCCGTAGCCTAAAAGTAACATTTTTTGAGATTACAGATGTTCCAAGTGCGCGCCAGGTCGTGACCTTCCATATCGCGCAACCTGTATGCGCCGTTGCCGAGCGCCTCTGTGACCTCGTAAGGTCCTTCCCATTTAGGTCCGAGCTTGCCTGTGTCTTCTGCGTGGCTCGCGTCATTGGCGCGGTAAACAAAGTCTCCTGGTCTGAATGAAGTGTCTTTGACTTTTGCATCATAATACTTCTTCATTTTTGCCTTAGCCTTTGCTTCGCATATAGCTGCGCGTTCGCGTCTTTCTTCCAGTATATCTAAGTCTATGCGCCGTTCCTCGTCATTTGTTGTGACGTTGACCTCTGCCGTGCGTATAGTTGGCATTCCTATCTCGGCTGGTATGACGGCTTCTGTTCCATAGACTAAGGAGAATGGCGTGTCGCCAGTACTGGTTTTGATTGTCGTGCGATGCGCCCACAAGACGTGCGAGAGCTCATCTACCCATCTTCCTTTGTGTCTGTCAAGGCGCGCTTTAATTCCTTCGCCTAAACTGCGATTGGCGCGCTCAACTAGGCCATTGGTTTGTGGGTGTTTGACTGAAGCAAAGTGTTGTGTGATGTTCAAATGTGTGCACCAATCTTTGAATGGGTTATCACAGAATTGTTTTCCGTTGTCTGATACGATCTCGCCTGGTAGGCCGAAGCGACAGACAATATTGTCCCAAACAAAACGTTTGACTTGGTTTCCCGTAATGTTCACCACAGCTTTTGCTTCGATCCACTTTGTAAAGTAGTCTATGGCTACGATGAGGAACTTTATTCCTCCAGCTGTGACGGGGAAAGGTCCTGCGATGTCAATACCCCATTTGTAAAATGGCCATGGTGAGGTGATTGGTGTTAGCTCGTGTTGTGGTCGGCGCGGAATAGGCCTATGTACTTGGCAGTTGCTGCACTTTCTTATCAGATCGCGTGCATCGCGATGCATTGTTGGCCAATAGTATCCTGACCTTAGAGCGCTTGCCACCACGGATCGTGGCCCTGAGTGCATACCACATGACCCAGCGTGAATTTCGCGGAGTACGTAGTCTGCTTGGAGGGGTCCAACACATCTGAGCCATGGCTGTAAGAAAGATCGTCGATAGAGTACGTTGTCACGTACTTCGAATCGTTGCGCTGCGCGCCGTATTATTCGAGCGTCTTTATGATCTTGGGGTAGGATTCCTTTGCTAATAAATTCGATGATAGGTGTCATCCACGTAGGATCTTGTTCCTTTATCACCGTTGATATCTCCATATCCAAGATTGATTTGTTTTTTAGGGTTTCTACCAATACCTGTTTTGAAAGGTGTGCGAAGCTTGTGGATGCAATCTTGCTGAGTGCGTCCGCCTTCCTGTTATCTCCTCTAGGTATCTGTTTTATTGTGAACCTATCAAAGTTTTTGATCAAAGATTTTGTCTTCTCCAGGTATTGGATCATGTGATCATCCTTGGCTTCGTATTCCCCTAACACGTGGTTAGCGACTAGACGCGCATCTACATTTGCTTCTAGGTTACGAACGCCCATTTGGATTGCGATGCGTAGTCCGACTAGTAGGGCTTCGTATTCTGCCTCATTGTTTGTGGCTGTGAACTCAAAGCGTAGCGCGTAGGTGAATTCCATACCTTCTGGATTTATGAGAATAAGGCCTGCGCCTGATCCATCTGTGCATGAGGATCCATCTGTGAACAGGGTCCACGGTTCCTGTAGGTCTGTTTTGGCTGCAGAGGTCGGGCTATCGCTATCTGGCTTCTCCACGATAAAATCGGCTAAGACTTGTCCTTTGATTGCAGTGTGCGGCCTGTACGAGATGTTATACTCACTTAGCAGTACACTCCATTTTTGTAAGCGTCCTGATGCGTCAGGTTTAGAGATAACTTGTTTAATTGGCTGATCAGTGATTACCGCTATTGGATGCGCTTGAAAGTATCTGCGCAGCCTTTTGGATGCGAACACTAGAGCCAAGACCAGCTTTTCCATAGCACTGTAGTTAACCTCTGTTTTCTTTAGGGCTTTGCTTACAAAGTATATGGGTGTCTGGACGGAGTCTCTGTCTGTCAATAGTACTGCGCTAACTGCTCCGTGGGTTGCCGATAAGTACATGATTAGTTCTTCCCCTGGTCGCGGTGCGACGAGTTTGGGAAGAGATGCCAGATGGTGTTTAAGTTGTTGGAAAGCTTCTTCTGCTTCGGTAGTCCAGCGAAAGTCTCCCTTTTTTGTGCACTTCGTAAGTGTTTTAAAGAGGGGAAGGGACTTGTCTGCTGACTTAGATAAGAAGCGATTCAGCCCTGCTAACTTTCCATTTAGTGACTGGACTTCTTTGAGTGTGCGCGGGGAGGGGAGATCAATAACAGCCTTTGTCTTCTCTGGACACGGTTTGATTCCATCGGGTTCTATCAAGTATCCGAGGAACATGCCTTCAGTTGCGCCAAAGGTGCACTTCTTGGGATTCAACTTCATGTTTATCCTCCCCAACGTTCGGAATGTTTCCTCGATGTCGCGTACCAATTCGTCCTCTGTATGGCTTTTGATGACAAGGTCGTCAACATAGACTTCCAAGTTGCGGCCTACTTGTTTTTCGAAGGCTGTATCCACCAGTCGTTGGTATGTCGCGCCAGCGTTTTTCAGGCCAAAAGGCATTTTTGTGTAGCAGTATACCCCTTGACTGGTGTGGAAAGCTGTTTTTTCTTCGTCTTCCACTGCCATCTGGATCTGATGATACCCTTTATATGCATCTAGGAAGCATTTGAAGGGGTATCCGCACAAGGATTCGACCTTCCAGTCTATCTCTGGCAGTGGGTAGCAGTCTTGCGGACATGCTTTGTTGAGGTCAGTGAAGTCCACGCACATCCTCCAACTGCCATCGCTCTTCTTTACCATAACTGGGTTAGAAAGCCAGTCATGATAGTATACTTCGCGCATGATTCCTGCATCTACTAGCTTGTGTACTTCTTCCAAAATAGCCTTTGCACGATCTGGGGCCTGGCCGCGCTTCTTTTGTCGTATTGGAGGGTATCCTTGTCGTATTTGTAACTTATGCTCTGTGATAGAGCGCGGTACTCCCGTCATATGCTTTGGTTCCCATGCAAAGATATCTAGGTTCTTTTGCAAGAGTGCGCATACGGCTGCTTTACCTTTGTCAGATAAAGATCCTCCAACCGAAACTTGTTGTTCCGGATAATCTGGGTGAATAGCGACTTTTAAATTTGGCGTTTTTTCCGTGCGCTGTTCTGGAATAGTCTTCGCTTCAGTTGTTACTGCGATGCATTCTCTTGGTGGTACTGTTGTGTTATAGAGAGTGACCACCCCTCCTTCCACTGGGAATTTAAGCATTCCGTGCGCTGTGGATGGTACCGTGCGCATGGATGATATTCCCGGTCTTCCAATTATACCATTGTATGGTGAAAGAGATTTTATTACCATAAAATTTATCCATGTCGCGGTTGAGTGTTGTTCATCTCCTACGACCACCAATAAGCGTAACTGCCCCATGGGCCAAATCTTTTCTCCTGTGAATCCTGTTAATGACATTGTAGCTGGTATCAACTGACTTTGGATTTCAGGTCGCAGCCTTTTGAAACAGTGATCGTACAGAATGTCCGCGGATGCTCCACCATCAATGTACATGCGGTGGATATCATGTCCCCCTGTATGTATCTCAATGGTTAGAGGCTCCACGACTGCGTTGTCCGCGGCTATGGTAGGGAAGGATATCTCTTTTTCTGGAGAGAATTTCTGGCTGACCTTTTGCTTTATCTTGCATTGCCATGATTGTATCATGTAGATAGTATCAGCTTTTTCTTTTGGGGGTTCTTTCTTGCCCCCGTTTCTCTGCTTATCTTTTCCCTCCTTAATGTTTTTCACGAGGTGGTCCATCCTGCCTTCTCTAACTAATTTTTCAATTAGTTGTTTTAGTTGAACACACTCGTTAGTTGCATGGCCTTTTTGGCCGTGGTACTCGCAGTATCCACTACCTAGGCGCTTTGCTTCTGCCGTGCGCATTGGTAGTGGTTTTGGGAAGTTCGCACCTTCTGTTACAAATATTTCTCTCGGAGTTTTAGTGAGAGGAGTATATTTGTCGTTGTCTCTTCCACTGCGGTAGTTCCTGCTGCGGTTGTTCTGATCATTGGATTGTCTCCGCGGCTGTTCTTGTTGCCTATAGTTTGAATATCCTTTTTTGCTATCCGCAGCAGCTTCTTCTCCTTGTATAAAGGATCTAGTGCGCTTTGTTAACTCGTCAAAGGATTGTGGAACTTTGTCATTAAGCTTCCGGATGAGTTCTGGGTTATTGATCCCATTCATGAACCCTGAAATTTTTAGAATTTCAGGACATGTTTTGACTTGTATGCACTCATCCTTGAAACATTCCATAAAAGCGCTGGTGGATTCCCCTTGGCGCTGTTTCACTCTTGCTAGCTCCACAGGGTTTTTAGCGCACTTCTTTCGCTGGGTGAAGTTGTGGCGGAATGCTTTCCGTAATTCCTCAAATCCACCGATGCTCCTACGTGGGAGTTTGCTAAACCATGTGCGCGCGTTTCCTACTAACGTGGAATTAAACATGTGGCACCACACAGGTTGTGGCCAATTTTCAATTGTTGCGGCTGACTCGAAAATTTTTAGGTGATCATCAGGATCACCTGTTCCATCATATGTTTTTATGTTAGCGGGCATGCGCCTGCGTTTGTGGTCTGAGTAATCGCTGATGCGCCGTGTAAACGCATCAATTTTTTGACGTCGCCATGGGAGGGACATATCTTCATTCTCCTCCTCACGACGTCTTCCTCTTGACTTCCAGTGTCCTGTTTCTTTATCCTCGTTGTCCGAGGAGTCACTGGAAGAAGGGTAGTCTCTCTTTCGGCGCTTGCGCCTGCTTCTTTCAGAAGAGGAGCCTGAGGGATCTCTGCTTGGGGATCTTCTTCTTCCCAATCTATCTTGGATCCTCCTGCTCCCAGGTTTTGAAGATCCTTGGCTTGGCGAATGTTGAGGCCCTAATCGATCATGTATTCCCCGACTGCCAAGTCTGGAGTGGACATTGGTGCGCCTCTCGCTGTCTCCAGAGTACTACGAATCAGATATTGTACCTAACCTATCATGGATAGTGGTACGTTCTGCGCGTCTTCCTCGTGGGTGACGCAGTGGTGATGGTTCACGTTCCAGAGCAAAATTGAGTCGTGCTTGTAGGCTCGTGTTTGCTCTTCTTGTTGCTTCTTCTTGCATGAGGGCGGTTAGAGTTTCATAATTTTGGGATACAAAGTTTCCCAAAGTTAGATCGGGTATGTCCTCAGTTGTTGCAAGAATTTCTGCCTCAGTGTTGGGCGCCCTGTTTTGTTCAGGCGCGCCTGGCGGCGCAGTGTTGTTCACTGCGGGTGTAGCCTGATGAGGAGTGGTGATGAGGGTGCGTTGGAGTTCCTCAACGCTTGGGACCACTGAAGAGATTATAGGTAGTTCCATCGCTTGAAGAGACTGGGTTGTTCCTGCCTCTTGGTGATCAGGTGCACTGGTTGTCCCAGCAACCTGCCTAGAGGTCGAATCTTGTCGATTCTTCTTCTGATGGTCACGCTTTTCTGACTGCGGAGTCCGCTGGCTCGAATTCTTATGTTTCGTCATTCTAGTTCTTAGTAGGGTCCCACGGATGGCACCACTTGTTGATACAAAAGTTGGGCGTACCTGGTTATTGGGCTTTTGCTCTTATATCAATTAGCTTCTTAGTACTTTGTTACCTGCGCACTAAGAAAATAAACAACACCGTTAGGCTTATCGAGGGATTGTCTCCCCCAATTAGACTCCGGCGTGAGAGTAAGTAATCGATTTAGGGTTTAGTTGAAGAGTTAGGGATTGTGTAAATCGTACCTTGAATGAGAATCGTATGATTCTATATATAGGGGCTAAGAAACCGTGTTTCTTGCTCCTTACTCTTCGCACTCGTGGTGCTTATCCAAGGAAAGGATATCTATTCTATGAATAGATAATCCTTATCGTGTACCCGGTGGGTTTAGTTGCGCTTTGGGCCTCGTGGGCCCAAGGCGTTAATACTGCAGCCCGTACCATTGTCATGGTAGCCCACTCATGGTGGGCTTAGGTGCAAGTAATGTCTATCATTTGGGCTTGTGGCCCAAATATAGGCTATACGTCATCAGTTAGCATCAAAAAGGTTGTCCCGATGAGCATTTAGCTCCCCCTTGACGTATACTCCCCCTCGCTTAGAGGTCATAAAAGAAATCGAGATATGGAATACTTGCAAGAAAAATATTAGTAGCACAAGCAATATATATATATATATATATATATATATATATATATATATATATATATATATATATATATATATATATATATATATATATATTTATATAGAGCAAGTGAATAAGGCCAATTTGAAAAATAAACCTTCAATACTACTAAGCAAACAAAATCATACAAACTTGAAACAAGCTACATCAAAAGCTATAGATACTTGTCCAACCAACTAATGCCACAAGGGCTTATAATCATGCATGATAAAAGAAACATATAAGAAACCAAAGCTCCAATATTGGTGTTGTCCTAGAGCTTGCCAACAAAATGGTTAAACATTTTTATTTCCCATGAAACATGTTTAATTTTGTGGAGGTGATGGAGAAGGTGGAGATGATGGTGTTGGTGGAGGTGTGTTTGTAGTTGGTGGTGGTGGAGGTGTGTTTTTGGTTGGTAGTTGATGCAACAAGTTTTCTATGTGTGAAAACATGTAGTGTATCTCATCTCTTAGACCGAAAACAATGGTTCGGTTATGGATGCAAAAGAGGCATGTATCACCATGGGCTTCAAGCAAGCTCCATGGGACGGGATTGAAATTTGGTGGGTTAATTGGGGATGGTGAGAAATGTGCATCAAGGGGTGTTATGGGTGATAAAGAAAGGGTTATGTCTAGTGATGCATTCTCAAAGGTTGGTAATGGTGGTGGAACTCTTGGTGGAGGTGATAAGTGGGTGTTAATGTAGTCATTGATTGATGAAGTAGATGGTAAAAATGAAGTAGAGGTTCCATTTGTTGATGGTGTTTTGGAGGGTGCATTAGGTGCCCTTGGAGATGAGCATTGAGGTGGTGGTGATGGAGTGGTATTGTCTTCATTAGTAAGGTCAATGAAGAGTTGTTTTGGTGGTATTATAAAAAGTTTTTGTCTTTTGGCATTGGTGGAATTGGTGGTTCTTGGTGATGACATGATGAGATGGTTGGGTGATGATGATGATGGTGAAGGATGATGGAGTGTGAATTAAACATGTAATGGATTTTATAGTATGAAAACATGTTTAGAAAAGGAATTAATTTGAAAATGCATGGTTAGATTCCAAAATCAGTTTAGTTTTTAAGGGAAATGGTAGCTGGGACTAGCAAAAGGAGTCACAATATGCAAAAGGAAACAGTGTTAAAAACTGTATACGTGGCCGTCCCCCTTAAAGAGTGGCCGGCCCCCTTGTATTTAAGGGGGCCGCCCATCTGGTGATGCACCAGGCGACAAAATTTCGAAAAATTTCTAAAAATGGTTGATTTTTGTTTTGCGTTTGCAGCAAGCTCTATTTGAACATTTCAAATTGGTTTTGGTTTATTAGAGAGCAAATAGAGCATATATAATAACATAAAACATGCAAGCATATATTTATAGTCCAAATAACTAAACATGCATACTTGTATTAACCTACATCAATGTCAAGATTATTATCCTAGCAAACCATAATTCATAATTAGTCAAGCATACGGGAAACATAGCAAATAAACTACAAGTTGTTCATTAAGAGTAATTAAGCTAATTCTACAGTCTTCATCACTCCTTTTTCTTCCCTAGCACATTTCCAAGCGTCATGGCACATGACTATAGGTCCTCTTCATCATCATCCTCTTGAAACAAGAAGGAAGCATGAATGCAAGGGCGATTAGATTTAATCTTATGAATTTTGCGGTATTGTTTAGGAACAAGATGACGGAAGGTAGGATGGATAGATTGATAAATACTATTATCAAGATCGGGATAGTTTTGAATGACATGACGGTAGAGACGAGTGAGAAACATTCCGTACGGAAGGTAGGCTTTAGGATTTGCTCTTGCACATTCAATACGCTTGATAAAGAAGTAGGCCAAATTGTAATGTTGTTCGGCAACAATACAATACAACATATGAGCGAGGCAAGCTGGGAGATGATCACGGTATTCACCGGAACCGAACGCATTCTCATGAATGAGTTCTTCCCAATACCTCATGTCGTGCCTTAATTCTTTAAGAGGAATTTTGTTTTCAAAAGTAGAGACATATTTGGATTTGAGATTTTGGGAGGTAGTATTGCATTCTAACCCGAGCATTTGGCGAATTTCATGGGGAGATGGGATTTCGGAGACATAAGGACCATCAGTAGGATGAGAACGTTGGAGAGCACCAAGATCCCATTCACTAGTGAATGTGGATTGACCGGAAAAAGGAATTCGAAGGACTTGACCAAATTGTGCAAGAGTAAGAGTGATGAAGTGATGTTGGATCATGAAGGAAATGAAAATGGAACCAAAATCATCGGTTTGAACCGTGACTTGGCTATAGAAGTCAAGGATGAAGCTAGGAATTATAGGCTCATTGATTTGAAAAAGGCATTCAAAACCGATGTTTGTGAATATGTGTTCAATGTAGTTGGATTGATAATAAGCTTGATCTACGATTCGACCCTCGTGAATATTTCTATCCTCGATTTGTCGATAGATACTAGCTATAGAGGCGGAAGTGGAAGGAAGTTGAGAAACTTTTGGGTTATAGTTTTTGGTTAAGGAAAGGTCTTCAGCTTTAGACATTTTCACCTATTAATGATAGCAACAATAAGTCTATAATCAAAATAAGGGTAAAGAAGAAAAATATGCATATGTTATTATGACTTATGTGGAACGTAAACATATGATGTGTGCTTGAGGTGTGTACAAGTTTTAAAATTTATAAACACGCTTATCCAATTCTTTTTTTTAACACATACGAGCAAGTATACTCGTCCGTTTTAGTAAAGGTGGGTAAGTCGAGATCGTCCTAAGGGATTTATAGTTTCAATATGAGAAATAGTTGTTTAAAAGGGTTGTCAATCCTTTTTGTTTCAAATTCGATCTTTTCAAAAAGCAATATAAACTAACATATACTTGTGTGGAATTCTATAATCAACCATTTAGAGTATCTATGCAAAGTTTGGTGTAAACTTGTTATGATGCACAACTTTTTATATGAATGATCAACAATCAATGGTGTTTATCACGTAAAATCATTACTAGAATTCAATTCTCTAGTTAACCCCTTTCGACCTATAATCAACTAGAACAATAATTCCATATATCCCATGTTGTTTGAAAACAATTCTTTACTCACAAATTCCTACGAACCCTTTCGACCTATATTCGTGATGAAATCTTCCCCAATCCACTTTAAAAGTTAATATGATGTTCGTCACACACCATAATCCATACTAATTCATGCACTAACTTTTTGGAATAAAAGACATTTAGAAAACCCTTTCGACCTATATTTTCCAAAATGACTTTACCAACTAATTAAGCAAGATTAGATTTTATATCAACAAACTCATAAATTAAGAAGGATTTTCATGCATCACTATTTTTAAAAGTAAAGATTACTCCATGGTTAACTACATCATTCACACAAGTATATAACAAAATCACTCCATATCAATTATATTAAAACACAAGTAATAAACAAAGCATTCATACGATTCAAAAGTAACAAGTATTCATTGTAGTTTACAAGATGTACCTATTCTTCAGATTACAATGGTAAAAATCGTGGAACTATAGCAACCACACGCCTCCAATTGACTACCGAACACAATAAACAACTCCAAACACCTAACCAAGCGATTGAGACTTAAACTCAAACCTTTCTGGACGTTTTTACTGCTATAGTAACCTTTCGGGTTATAAAATATAAGGGTAGTGATAATCTTAAGACAAGATATCACTAATAATGATTGGTCCTCTTGGTTTAGAATCCAAGTTGTGATTAAATAGCCCCCAACCTCATTAATCTCTGTGAAAAACGTCCCCTAATGAGTTATGTGCAAGAAATGATCAGCCATGCAAGTTAATGAGGAGTAAAAACCTCATTAATTACAATCTTGTAAAAACAGCCATCGCCCAACCGATCGGTAATAGGCTCAACCGATCGGTTAGGCCTTCTGCATCCAACCAACCGATTCTGTTGCGGGTCACAACCGATCGGTTGGTTGTGACCTTTAACTTAATTCTTGATTTTTCTTTATTTTTCTTTGTCGCGTGCATTCTCTTCCATTTTGGCGTCGATCCTTTCCATGGAACTTGATATTATCTCCACATACGAGCGTAGAAATCTTGAGTCCATGAAATCTTTGGGTTCACGTATGATTCTTTACTTGATTCTTTCTTGACAATCTCCGTTTGTGCACTTTAACTTTATTTCTTCATCTTTTCATCACTTTTCCCTGTTTTTGGTTACATTTTCTTGTACAAACACTTTTCCATGATTAAGTATAAATACATGCGAATATGACCAAATACAATGCACAAAACTAACAATAACTCATCTAAAAATATGCATAATTTAAGCGTTATCAAATCCCCCACACTTGAGTTTTGCTCGCCCTCGAGCAAGTCTAGAAAAATATCTCACTAGTGTAGTGTATTTGTGTTATCAAATCTAACAATTATCCCTAAGGTTAATTGCTAATTTAAAATATAAGAAAATTATATGGAGCACAAGCATTCATTAAGCATGATAACATAACTAAGTACCTCACGAAGAACGATAATTTAAATTCCCTCAACACTCCAAGGTTATAATTTGTGAACACTCATTGCACAGTCATGATTCATGTTTCTTACCATAAGCTTGTACAAGTATCAAAACAACAAAACAAAACATCAAAGAGGTCTTTTATTCGGGTTGTAACGTAAGGCTAAAGGGTTATTACCAAGTTTATGTTCAAACATCTCATACAAAAACATTATAGATCGCTAGCGCGAATTCTTGATTTACTCAAAAAACGGATGGTTACTAGATTGTACCTTGGCTCGCTGGCGCGTTATTTACATAACGGATGGTCACCAAAATACGCACTAGATTGCTAGCGCGTCATTCGATCACTCAAAAATTCGGATGGTCACTACAATATTCAAGTATTTGATATTTTCACTAAACCAAAAGGTAAAGGTAAGGATAATGCATGGGAATATATATGAAATTGGTTTAAGAGAAAATAAAGTCAAGTCTAAGCCTATTGTTGCTAGTCACCGAACAAACCACAAACCCAGAAATGATTACAGTTACGATCTTTCTCTTCTTCCTTGAATTTCCACATACCGATACATTGTTTTGCCATAATATTATCCTTAACTCTTAGCTCATTGGCTTAACACCATATCTCGTACTCTTATTCTTCATCTCCATACATACATATATATATATATATATATATATATATATATATATATATATATATATATATATATATATATATATATATATATATATAGCACATTTGCTATATTTGTCACCTTATAGTTACGATGACTTATTCACTTTTTTTTTTTTTTTTAAACATTCTCCTTCATTCATTCATTCTCCCCCACACTTCGCATAAGCATCACCACAAAAATACAAAACTAAAGGTGATCAATCTTCATCTTTGTAGGAATGGTACACACGAATGGTAACATGTGTCGAACTAATAATCATCAAAAACAATCCATCATATCAAGCAACTAGCAACAATTCGCTAAACTTTGACAAGGTAAGCTAAGGTTAAAGTGTAAAATCTTTTTGTGTTTTTTTGGATGTAACAACATGAAAAGAATGGCTCAAAGGGTGTAACTAGGGGTATCTAGCGTTAAAGATAAATGCTAACAAATGGTTTCCAAATACGAGGTAACTAACCGATGTGGTTAGCAAAAATAATATATGTAAAAGGATGGCCATTTTTGGTGTAAATCCTAAGTTGCCTCTTATCATTTGAATATGTTTTATCATTCGAAAATGATTTTAACCGTAAGCATAACAAGTACAAGTTCTAAAATCAACATAATCACCGACACACTCATAGCGAAATATAAAGCATAAGAAGCTTTATAAAAAAAAGGCTTAAAATCCTCACAATTTAAAAGTGAAAGGCTATAATATGTGCTTAGAAAATGTTATCAATTCAAAAATGAATCTGCTCTAATACTTGATTAAGCTCCAAAAATTTTCAAAAATCCTCATTTTACCATAAAATCAATTAAAATTTTACTAGAAAATTTTCAAGGGCGAACGAATTCTCGTTACTTGAATTCTCAACTAATAAAAATAAAAATAAACCTATTTTTCCTATTTTCTTCCCTCCCCCACACTTAAGTTTTGCATTATCCTCAATGTAATAAAATGAACTTCAAAGCAAAGGAAATGGAAAAATTTAGTAAAATAGAAACTACCGGGGTAAAAATACGCGAGTTGTGTATTTGATCACAAATAAGCAAATGAGTTCACCGACTCCAAATATTTGATCAACTATAGGCTTCCGTAAGATCACCCCTGCAAAAACTGCAACAATATACAAAAACAAAAACAAAAAGAATAGAAATAATTCAACACACATAATACTAAAACAAACAAACCATAATACGTTATAAATCCTAAAAGAAAGAGTTATAGAAAGAAATAGAAATAATTCAACACACATAATTGTTTATCGAAACAAACCATAAACCAAATGACATTTAGTCATCGTACTCATCATCGGAGTGAATGAGCTCATCATTCTCCTCCTCTTCTACTCCCATTCTACGCTTCTTCTTTCCTCCTTGACGTGATGATCCACCAACCTCAAAACTCGGTCCTCCAACATTAACACTTCCCACATTTGGGACTCGACCATAAGGTGGGTATGGTTCAGGAAAAGGTGAATAACCAGGATACGGATATGGATACGGACCAGGATATGGTTCATAAGGAATAGGGTACGGAGGCACATTAGGCGGCTCATAGAGCGGCACCTCATAATCATTCTCCCGAGCTATGTGTTGAAGCATCGGCATAGAATAATCATAGTTGTAATTCTGCCTCATCAACATCGAATCTCTCCATACGTCCCTACGCTCAATATTATTTAACTCACTATGCCAATTCCCCCACCCTGAATCAAAACTACCCGAAGCGTATCCGTGAATACCTTCCGTTTGTCGTGGTGGTTGTTGTTGTGGCATACCCATTTTCGGCTCAGTCCATGCTCCCAACGTCTTAGTCCTCCTATTCAAAGCTTTTCCAAAACCTTTATCATTCCAAGTTTCACTCTCCTTTGGTTCCGAACACTTAGCCAATTCTTCATCATTAAAATAACCCAAATTTCTTGGCAAATCTGTCACATAATGACCTCCACAAATATCACTCTTGTCCTTAATCCCCAGTGCTCTCCTAGAAAGATATTCGGCTATAATCCAAGCCGCATTGCCCTTCTTATCCTCCTCAAGCAATTTCATCAACCATAAATCCGGGTTGTGGCATTTGTCTTTGCTACCAGTCCTATGTGAAACCCCCCAAGTAATCAACTTATGCAAGATTTTCATCAATGGATTCCTAAGTCTTGATGCATTCCTCCTAGTACAACTTGGATCACCAACACCGTTCCAATAATCACTAAGTCCTTCATACTTATTATAAAACCTCGTTAATCCTAAAAAGTGTGTCTCAAACAACCTATGATTAACTTCATCGGGCTCATACAAACCTAAGTGTACATCAAATTGTGGTAGAGTATATGTCACAACTCACCATTTCACGTCATTTACCATTTCAGGTCATTTTCCAAAACTTCGACTTTTTACTATTCATAAATCACTATTCATCAAAACACTATTCATCGTTTTACTATTCATCGTTTTCGAGGTCAGTTTGATGTTTTGAGAAACTTTTTGGAAATTTACTATTCACCGAACACTATTCATTACCGGAAAAGTTTTCACCATTCACTTGCATTACTCATTTCATCGTAAATTTAGTTTACGGGTATTCAAATTCGCGTAACCGGATTGGTTTAGGTGCGAATTCATTTCATTAGTGTTAAGTGCACTGCATACGGACTGGAGATAGTCTGCATATCATCATAACAGCATTTTCATGTTATACCACTCTCAGGATTTTCAAATTTCTATATTCAGTACATTTAACGTTTTTACGTATACGTAATTATAGTAAACGTTAACACCCGGTTTATATACGACGAATATATCTAAATATTCCCACAATGGTCCCGACATATTTTTATATCCATTTTAACATCTTAAAAGTTATAACATTCAGTTACCCAGTATTTTGGAAATTTATTTTATTTATAACGTACGCGTATGAATATAACGACGGTTTTCGTGAAAACTAAACAATAATCACCCGATCACTCAGTAAATGTACCCAACATATTTTTAATATGTTTTTAACATTATTATAACTTTATTTCATCCCGGTAAACTTCGTGAACATTTATTTCTAATAAAACCGGTACCCGATCGTAACTAAAAACGCTAACTAGTGCAAATTCTTACAAGTAATTCTAAATAACTACCAAGTACCCTAACCCCCCCCCCTCCTACCCTTTGAAAACCAGCCCCAAGACACACCCTTTTAACCCCTAGCATTAACTTAACCATTTTATACTAATAAACCACTTAAAACATAACTTTACCAATTTTTACAAATCATAATCCAACTTTTGAGCTAAGAACACTTTTCATCTCATCTTCCCCATTCCCTCTTCAAAAGCCACGACCCATAAGTGATCTCCATGATCAAGTGATCATTTTCCATAAAGTAAAACACTAAACTTGTTCATTTTACATGCCTAATCAAGAATCAAGCAACAAAAACACAAGAACATCAAGCATAATCATCCTATAATCATCTCATTTTATCAAGTAAGTTTTCATCTTTATTTTTTCATGGATCATCCTATTTTTACATGTATTACATAAGAATCATGCTAAAAACCATGTACAAGTAGCTATACCACACTTTATTTTGGCTAAAAAGAAACATACAAACCCTAACTTTTTAGTTATGAATCCCCTTGCTCTAATAACTTGGTTAGGAGTCCATGGCACCCTAAGAAGGTGTATGGTAAGATTAGATTAGTCATGTGGTGATTACAAGAGGTTTGGTGATGGTAGAAATTAGTTTTTAACCTTGGAAACTTGATTTGGAACCTATTTTAGACATGCTGTCCCATTTTGTAAAAATCTGGAAAATCAGTAAACACCAAGGAAACTTTGGCAAAATTTTTAGAAAATACTTTCAAAAACGAATCCGTAGGCGAAAGAACGGATTAAAAAGAGCTTATAACGAAGAAGTTATGATTTTTGCAAGATTGTTGACGAAATGTATTTTCTGGAAATTTGTTTGCTGTTGGACGTTTTTCAATGGACAAAAAGAGACTTTAGACGTAACCCGGAGGAGCCGAGCTTTCCAAAATATATTACTATATACTAAGACGTAACCGTGGACATAAAGAACAAGTAAAACGGACAAGTAACGACAAAGATATACTCGTTTGAATATCGGCTAAAACCATTTTATAATTGACAGCTTTTATTAAATTTGGCGCAAAAACTACGAAGTACATTTATAAGCTAAACATAATATTAAGTACCGAGCTTTATAACTAACGTAGTATTAGTTATTATGAGTATGTTTTCATCATTTCAAGGATTACAACCCGAGTATTTCAACGCTTACATGGAAACTTACGTTATATATATATAAGTATATATATATTATAACTAGCTATTTATATTTTCTAATAGCAATATTTTCCAAATTCTTGGAATATATATTTTTGATAATACAAGTGTTTTTACAAAGAGTAGAGTGGTATAGAAACATGTGCATGGACATTCATAACATCATTTCATGATCTAAAGTAGATCGTTCATCATTCACATTAGGTTGCGGCTAGTGTGCGCGCCTTGTTTTTCAGCTCATTACATGTTCATGGTAACATCAGCTTCAGGTGAGTCATAGCCCCACTTTTACTGGTTTAATTACTTTACAAACTCTTTGGGGGAGATACATGCTTAAATACTCGTGTTATACTTTTATACGATTTCAAATCCTATGGGGGAGAATACATTGCAGCAACTATTTTTGTACAATGCCAAAGTATAAAGTTCTTACATTGCTTAAGTAGTCTTATTACCACGACACGACAAGTCCCCTTTATTTCATGGACCGTTAATTTCAAGTACTAAGCGAGAGTGAGTGAATAGATCTATTGAGGGTGACGCCTCCATTCGTGTTTGGGTTGCTCCAACGGGACGAATGCATTTCATGTCTTATCAAGTGAGTGTCTGGTAAACACTCTGTTGGGGCATTACAAAGTCTAGCTTCGGGGTCATGAGCTTAAGGGACAATGTAGCATTTTTGACATTTATGTCGGTTCACTTTGTACTTGTGGCTATTGTACATACAAAAATTACTTACGGAATTACGATACTTTTCCACCACTATTACTACAGAATTACGATGTCTTTGCAACAATCTTATGACTGATTTATTACAAACATATTACATTTGGCAGTGGGTTGTAAACACACAGGTTACAAGTCTCTTATGGCGGGACTTGGAACTGAGTGGATTTACGATGCCTTTGCTGGGAAATCTTCATTTCAATGCATTACATTCTTTTTCACAAGACTCTATGAACTCACCAACCATTGTGTTGACACTTTAGCATGTATTTTCAGGTATTAACCAATGGCACGCTACAGGAGGTTTTGGCAGGGCATGGCATGGTCATAGAAGACTCTGATTATTCATTTGGGGACCGTTTTTAACTATTTTAATGGCCTACTTCCGCACCACTTTTAACAATGTAAAAATCAACATTTTGATTTAACTATTTTATTCTAAATGATTCAAGTGCAAACTATTTTTGAACTAGTGTTGTAATACCGATTGAGTTACACCCCAGCTACATGTATGCTTCCGCTGGACCCGATCTTGGGGGTGTGACAGATTGGTACCAGAGCTTTGGCTATAGCGAACTAAGTGTTTTTTTTTAAAACCTAGACTATAGCTACTTTCAAGAAAACTTAACCCTATGACCGTCACGTGCCTGCCTGCCAAGCTGAAGCCTCATTTGTGGTTAGTTGCTGACATAGGTGATGAGACTTGTGTCTCATTATCTGATCTATTATATTCATTTATTATAGTTGATTACTATAATTGTTTTTCATATAAGCATGTTCACGTATCATATATGTCACCGCATTATGTTTTTCCTTGCATAGTTTCATCATTTGACCTCGAGTTTGGTCACCTGCCTTAGTTTTTCCGAACGTCTTGGTATTTGTGAAGGACATAGTATTAGTATGACTGAGCTGAGTATTTCAAAATTCATGGAACCTCGGTGGAATATAGACTAGTCACCTATATTCAACCCGGGATAGTGGGACATAGGCTGACTACCTATATCCGACTCAGAAATGAATTTTGCAACACTGAGAATGGTTATAATAAAATTCTGTCTGGATTGAATCCTTTACTCATTTTCCAAATGTTTCATGCATGTGTGTATACCCTCATTGTCAGAACATTCATACTTTTCATCACCTCATGAACCGCCGCTTGGAAGCATGTAAATTGATCATTTTATTTCATGAACATTCACATTTATGCATAATACACTTACATCACGGTATTTTCTTTTATTACAATATTATTTTGTCGCAGTTGTCACAGTCTCTTCCCTTCTCACCATCACTATCATCACCTTTTCACCAATATGTTTTCAGAGACCAACATAAACTGAACTTCGGGACGAAGTTCCTTTTAGAGGGGAAGACTGTCACAACTCACCATTTCACGTCATTTACCATTTCAGGTCATTTTCCAAAACTTCGACTTTTTACTATTCATAAATCACTATTCATCAAAACACTATTCATCGTTTTACTATTCATCGTTTTCGAGGTCAGTTTGATGTTTTGAGAAACTTTTTGGAAATTTACTATTCACCGAACACTATTCATTACCGGAAAAGTTTTCACCATTCACTTGCATTACTCATTTCATCGTAAATTTAGTTTACGGGTATTCAAATTCGCGTAACCGGATTGGTTTAGGTGCGAATTCATTTCATTAGTGTTAAGTGCACTGCATACGGACTGGAGATAGTCTGCATATCATCATAACAGCATTTTCATGTTATACCACTCTCAGGATTTTCAAATTTCTATATTCAGTACATTTAACGTTTTTACGTATACGTAATTATAGTAAACGTTAACACCCGGTTTATATACGACGAATATATCTAAATATTCCCACAATGGTCCCGACATATTTTTATATCCATTTTAACATCTTAAAAGTTATAACATTCAGTTACCCAGTATTTTGGAAATTTATTTTATTTATAACGTACGCGTATGAATATAACGACGGTTTTCGTGAAAACTAAACAATAATCACCCGATCACTCAGTAAATGTACCCAACATATTTTTAATATGTTTTTAACATTATTATAACTTTATTTCATCCCGGTAAACTTCGTGAACATTTATTTCTAATAAAACCGGTACCCGATCGTAACTAAAAACGCTAACTAGTGCAAATTCTTACAAGTAATTCTAAATAACTACCAAGTACCCTAACCCCCCCCCCCCCCCCCCCTCCTACCCTTTGAAAACCAGCCCCAAGACACACCCTTTTAACCCCTAGCATTAACTTAACCATTTTATACTAATAAACCACTTAAAACATAACTTTACCAATTTTTACAAATCATAATCCAACTTTTGAGCTAAGAACACTTTTCATCTCATCTTCCCCATTCCCTCTTCAAAAGCCACGACCCATAAGTGATCTCCATGATCAAGTGATCATTTTCCATAAAGTAAAACACTAAACTTGTTCATTTTACATGCCTAATCAAGAATCAAGCAACAAAAACACAAGAACATCAAGCATAATCATCCTATAATCATCTCATTTTATCAAGTAAGTTTTCATCTTTATTTTTTCATGGATCATCCTATTTTTACATGTATTACATAAGAATCATGCTAAAAACCATGTACAAGTAGCTATACCACACTTTATTTTGGCTAAAAAGAAACATACAAACCCTAACTTTTTAGTTATGAATCCCCTTGCTCTAATAACTTGGTTAGGAGTCCATGGCACCCTAAGAAGGTGTATGGTAAGATTAGATTAGTCATGTGGTGATTACAAGAGGTTTGGTGATGGTAGAAATTAGTTTTTAACCTTGGAAACTTGATTTGGAACCTATTTTAGACATGCTGTCCCATTTTGTAAAAATCTGGAAAATCAGTAAACACCAAGGAAACTTTGGCAAAATTTTTAGAAAATACTTTCAAAAACGAATCCGTAGGCGAAAGAACGGATTAAAAAGAGCTTATAACGAAGAAGTTATGATTTTTGCAAGATTGTTGACGAAATGTATTTTCTGGAAATTTGTTTGCTGTTGGACGTTTTTCAATGGACAAAAAGAGACTTTAGACGTAACCCGGAGGAGCCGAGCTTTCCAAAATATATTACTATATACTAAGACGTAACCGTGGACATAAAGAACAAGTAAAACGGACAAGTAACGACAAAGATATACTCGTTTGAATATCGGCTAAAACCATTTTATAATTGACAGCTTTTATTAAATTTGGCGCAAAAACTACGAAGTACATTTATAAGCTAAACATAATATTAAGTACCGAGCTTTATAACTAACGTAGTATTAGTTATTATGAGTATGTTTTCATCATTTCAAGGATTACAACCCGAGTATTTCAACGCTTACATGGAAACTTACGTTATATATATATAAGTATATATATATTATAACTAGCTATTTATATTTTCTAATAGCAATATTTTCCAAATTCTTGGAATATATATTTTTGATAATACAAGTGTTTTTACAAAGAGTAGAGTGGTATAGAAACATGTGCATGGACATTCATAACATCATTTCATGATCTAAAGTAGATCGTTCATCATTCACATTAGGTTGCGGCTAGTGTGCGCGCCTTGTTTTTCAGCTCATTACATGTTCATGGTAACATCAGCTTCAGGTGAGTCATAGCCCCACTTTTACTGGTTTAATTACTTTACAAACTCTTTGGGGGAGATACATGCTTAAATACTCGTGTTATACTTTTATACGATTTCAAATCCTATGGGGGAGAATACATTGCAGCAACTATTTTTGTACAATGCCAAAGTATAAAGTTCTTACATTGCTTAAGTAGTCTTATTACCACGACACGACAAGTCCCCTTTATTTCATGGACCGTTAATTTCAAGTACTAAGCGAGAGTGAGTGAATAGATCTATTGAGGGTGACGCCTCCATTCGTGTTTGGGTTGCTCCAACGGGACGAATGCATTTCATGTCTTATCAAGTGAGTGTCTGGTAAACACTCTGTTGGGGCATTACAAAGTCTAGCTTCGGGGTCATGAGCTTAAGGGACAATGTAGCATTTTTGACATTTATGTCGGTTCACTTTGTACTTGTGGCTATTGTACATACAAAAATTACTTACGGAATTACGATACTTTTCCACCACTATTACTACAGAATTACGATGTCTTTGCAACAATCTTATGACTGATTTATTACAAACATATTACATTTGGCAGTGGGTTGTAAACACACAGGTTACAAGTCTCTTATGGCGGGACTTGGAACTGAGTGGATTTACGATGCCTTTGCTGGGAAATCTTCATTTCAATGCATTACATTCTTTTTCACAAGACTCTATGAACTCACCAACCATTGTGTTGACACTTTAGCATGTATTTTCAGGTATTAACCAATGGCACGCTACAGGAGGTTTTGGCAGGGCATGGCATGGTCATAGAAGACTCTGATTATTCATTTGGGGACCGTTTTTAACTATTTTAATGGCCTACTTCCGCACCACTTTTAACAATGTAAAAATCAACATTTTGATTTAACTATTTTATTCTAAATGATTCAAGTGCAAACTATTTTTGAACTAGTGTTGTAATACCGATTGAGTTACACCCCAGCTACATGTATGCTTCCGCTGGACCCGATCTTGGGGGTGTGACAGTATAAGCATGCTCTACTCCACAAAGCCGAAACCAAATACATACGTCTCTCAAAACATCATAAACCTTCCTTTCAAAGTAGAATGTAGAAAAGAATTCCAAACACCACTCACGATAAACATCTTCATATATGCTAAAAGCTCTTTCCCAAGACAAGTCCACAAATTCATCTCCATCACCCGGATAAACATAACTCATTCTCATCATTTCCTTCAGCTGCTCCTCACAACCATATTCAGCAAACAAACTCCAATCAATTAGGCGAGGTACAACAATCTTTCTCTTTTGTAGCTTTGAAAGTCTCTCACGATATGCATGCTTCTCTTCGTTCCTCAAATTCCTGAACTTGAGATTATCATTCCTTTCCGAATTCACTTGGTAAGTAATCCTTTCCTTTCTATTCCGAAAAATGTACTTCGTCACAATGGGATTCACTTTTCCTCTTCTAGAACTCGAACTACCTTCGGCATGACTCTGAAAATGACAAATTATCTTTAGTATAAGATTATAAGAGCCAATGCTACACAAATTAGAAGTCAAAAAGTCAAAACGTAAAATTCTTAAAATAGTTAACGAGACATCCAACCGATCGGTAGTCAATCCAACCGATCGGTTGGAGTTACAGATCACTTCTAGCCGATCGGTAATAGGTCTAACCGATCGCTTAGATCTTCAGGTCCATTCTAACCGATCGGTATCAATTCGTAACCGATTCGGTTAGATTTTTTGCAAAAATCTATACCTTGCTATTTTACGTTCTAATTTGCTTCTAATTCGTTGCTACTTCATTCTTTCATGTTTTTGCTTATCCATGGTGGTTTCTAATCATCCAAATTATCCTAGCAATGTTCATATCATCCAAATCACTTCCATTAATCAATAGGCAAGAACACTTTCTAATCAATCTTCCAAATTAGTGTTCAAATCATCAATGCACTACTCTAGCATCACTAATTAACAAGTATAGAACTTCTGGAAATCATCAATTGCAAACAAACATGATCAAACATCAAAACCCAATTTAATTCGAATTTTCAATGAATTAATTCTTCCTCAAGACTTAATCAATCCATCTAATTCTTTTTGCAATGATTTACCCTATCAATTACCCACTTATCCTTAAAATATCACATCTTAATTCGCACTATATCAAAAACACCCAATTCTTGACCTAATTTCAAGAATCCGAATTAAAACTTAATTAAAGGTAAATTTATGATGTTACTTACTTGTTTTGATGCCATGGATGATAGCTAAACTTCCTTGAAACTTAATTTCAACTATAGTGGTTGATTCTCCAAGACCCAATTTTGTGTGTGTAGGTGGTTCTTGTGTGTGTGTGTTTTTGTAATTTTGGGCTTATATATTCAATTCCAACCGATCGGTAATCAATCCAACCGATTTGAACTAAAATTTTTGTAAAACTTTATTTTTCAATTTCAAACACTTTTTAGTTCCTTGGTACAAGCAACTAAAATGTTTTTTTTTTTTTTAAACTTCTTTGTTTATTAATACCACCACACTTCAAAGTTGGTCTTAAAACTTTCTAACTCTTAACAAAACTAAATAACTCAACTAGAAACTTAAAAACTTAATACTTCATAATCTTATAACGAAATAAAACATCACAACCGGAAATAGAAATAGAAATAGACATAGTCTTAAACATAAACTTCAAAATAAAAGAAATAAGAAATGCATGAAATAAAATCAAACTAGATAGCACAAGGAAGTGCTTTATTCCCAAAATTTTGCTCTGATTGCTCCTTATCCTTGAAAGTATTCGCTTCTAAGGATGTCCTCACTTTGGTACTTGCCGGATGGTTTCCTATTCGTCTTTTGTGTTTTGAACCTCCTAGCAAAGTTTCTTCCACTTGGGCATACAATATCAAATTTGACATGCCACTCTCCATCTCCTTCCTCTTTCTTGTAATAGCTTGGTCCTTCAGGCCCCCACTCCAAATTTTTAAGTTGGACCGGTAATGCTCCAAGAAAATATGTGAGTTTATTAAAAACAAAAATATTCTTAAATGGGTTAAAGAGTGCTTCCATAGCAAGGGCTCTTTCCATCTCATCCTCAATGTCAAAGAAACTTGGTGTCAAAGGCCCATACATTGGCCTACCCTCTTCATCTCTTCCTACTTCAAAACAACCAAAGTATTCTTCTTCATCTTCATCATAAACACAATCCTTCCTTCCTCTCATTGGTTTGGGGTAATAAGTTTGCTTAAGTATTCCATCATTGATGGTCATGGTCCCTTGTCCCATGTCTATAATAGCTCCACAAGTTCTTAAGAAAGGTCTTCCCAACAATAGAGGCAACTCCTTGTCTATTGGAATGTTTAACACCAAAAAGTCACATAAGAATGCTTGACAACCAATTTGGATACGCACGTTCTTGACTTCTCCCATGGCTTTTGCTTGTGAATTATCCGCCATAGTAAGTTTAGATTCGTTAGGTTGTGGGTTTCCAAGTCCTAGCTTTTGGTATAATGGAAAAGGCATCACACTAACACTTGACCCCGTATCGGCCAAAGCATACATTGGTGTAGTCCCATTCACTTTTATTGGTAGCACAAAATTCCCCGGATCAACCTTCTTCTTGGGAAGGCCATTTTCCATAATCTTCTCCTTCTCCACCTCATCAAATGACTTATCCTCAAGTTTTGATCTTGCCATCATAATTGCATCCAATTTCTTCCTATAAGTCATATAATCATTCAACACTTCAATCACCGGTTTTTTCTCCATTAGCTCATGAATCTTAGCTTCTAAATTCTCCAATATAGCCTCCTTTTGTTCATTTGATAATGGTTGGGTAATTTTGGGTGAATTTGGTGGTGTAAGTGATGATGATGATGATGATGATGATGATGATGATGATGATGCTTTTGGGTTGGTGGGTTGGGTGAGTTTGTTTGATGGTGATTTCTTTCTACTAGCTTTTCCCATTTTGCAAACTTCTTCCTTCTTCTCCATCCCTTCAAATAATTCCGCTATCATATCATCCACTTTCTTTTCTTCTTCCAACTCCGTAATGTTAATCCTCAACTCCCTAAGTGCAAAGTCCACCGTGCACTTTGTAGTTACAAGAAAATCCCTTCCAAAGACAACCTCCGGTTCATCCGAATTGCCATAATCAATCACAACAAAATCTACCTTGAAAATGTGACCATGAATGTTCACCTTCACATCTTTCACTTTCTTTCTACCATAATCCTCATAATCCAATCTAACAAAACCAAGTTTATCCAAGACATCTTCCGTAATGTAATTGTCTCCATATTCCATATTCAATTGAGCGTCCCAAGCCTTAACTCCTTCCACCACACAAGGTGTAGAATACCTCATGTATGGGGAATCAAACTCCTTAGGTGGAGCTTTTGTGAAAACAACCACCCTCTTCTTAGGTATCTTAGGCAAACTAACATCATTTTCTCCCATAACCTCACCATTTTCCAAATTCGTTTTTGCTTGGTTCAACATACTCTCCAATCTTTCCAACGAATCCCCTGAATCCTTGAACATATCCTCCAAACTCTTAAGTATTCTGAAATTTGTCCTAAACTCTCCATTTCACCTAAGCAAATTCTAACTATAACATAACCATAAACAAACACAAAATCATTAGCTTTGAGGTTAGTCATAATCAAACATATACTTAAAATGAAACTATACTTAATAAATTAACAAACCAAAGCTATAAAAACTCTAAAACATCTAAAAATAAAAATTCTTAAAAATTTTAACGAGGCATCTAACCGATCGGTAGTCAATCTAACCGATCGGTTAGATTACCTACCAGTTCTAACCGAATCGGTTACGGGTAGTAACCGATCGGTTGGAATGAAAAATATTTTACCGAGAGCACCAACCGATCGGTTGGACTTCCAACCGTTCGGTTGGATCAAAAACCTTTTTTTTATATAATTATCTATTTTATAAAAACTAAAACTTACTTGAAAAAGAATTCTATTTAAATTATTTAATAAAAACACAAATTATTAATTACTAATTATTACTAATTAATTAAAACCAAATTAATTAAACTTTTAAAAACCTTAAAAATATTAATTACTAATTTAACTTCTAATCTTAATTGTATTAACTATCATAACACTAAATTAAATAACTAACTTAATTTCTAATTAAAACTTTAAATGCTAATCATAATTAAATAGACTAGTTATGGCACCTTTTGTACTTCTAACAATTAACTTTACCAATTATTAACATTAAGTGATCATAAGTAAAACATTAAACAAGCTTCTATCATCAAAATCAACAAAAGTAAAAAAGAATAAAAAGTTAACGAGGCCACCAACCGATCGGTAATGCTACCAACCGATCAGTTGGTGTTTTGACCAAATTATTTTTTTTTTTTTTACTTTTTAGCTTACAATCTCGAATTTTTAATAAAAACTACTTAGAATTACAGAAATCTAATGAAATCTAATTAAATCCCCGGCAGCGGCGCCAAAAACTTGATGTGTGCTTGAGGTGTGTACAATTTTTAAAATTTATAAACACGCTTATCCAATTCTTTTTTTTTTAACACATACGAGCAAGTATACTCGTCCGTTTTAGTAAAGGTGGGTAAGTCGAGATCGTCCCAAGGGATTTATAGTTTCAATATGAGAAATAGTTGTTTAAAAGGGTTGTCAATCCTTTTTGTTTCAAATTCGATCTTTTCAAAAAGCAATATAAACTAACATATACTTGTGTGGAATTCTATAATCAACCATTTGGAGTATCTATGCAAAGTTTGGTGTAAACTTGTTATGATGCATAACTTTTTATATGAATGATCAACAATCAATGGTGTTTATCATGTAAAATCATTACTAGAATTCAATTCTCTAGTTAACCCCTTTCGACCTATAATCAACTAGAACAATAATTCCATATATCCCATGTTGTTTGAAAACAATTCTTTACTCACAAATTCCTACGAACCCTTTCGACCTATATTCGTGATGAAATCTTCCCCAATCCACTTTAAAAGTTAATATGATGTTCGTCACACACCATAATCGATACTAATTCGTGCACTAACTTTTTGGAATAAAAGACATTTAGAAATTTCGACCTATATTTTCCAAAATGACTTTACCAACTAATTAAGCAAGATTAGATTTTATATCAACAAACTCATAAATTAAGAAGGATTTTCATGCATCACTATTTTTAAAAGTAAAGATTACTCCATGGTTAACTACATCATTCACACAAGTATATAACAAAATCACTCCATATCAATTATATTAAAACACAAGTAATAAACAAAACATTCATACGATTCAAAGTAACAAGTATTCATTGTAGTTTACAAGATGTACCTATTCTTGAGATTACAATGGTAAAAATCGTAGAACTATAGCAACCACACGCCTCCAATTGACTACCGAAGACAATAAACAACTCCAAACACCTAACCAAGCGATTGAGACTTAAACTCAAACCTTTCTGGACGTTTTTACTGCTATAGTAACCTTTCGGGTTATAAAATATAAGGGTAGTGATAATCTTAAGACAAGATATCACTAATAATGATTGGTCCTCTTGGTTTAGAAGCCACGTTGTGATTAAATAGCCCCCAACCTCATTAATCTATGTGAAAAACGTCCCCTAATGAGTTATGTGCAAGAAATGATCAGCCATGCATGTTAATGAGGAGTAAAAACCTCATTAATTACAATCTTGTAAAAACAGCCATCGCCTAACCGATCGGTAATAGGCTCAACCGATCGGTTGGGCCTTCTGCATCCAACCAACCGATTCGGTTGCGGGTCACAACCGATCGGTTGGTTGTGACCTGTAACTTAATTCTTAATTTTTCTTTATTTTTCTTTGTCGCATGCATTCTCTTCCATTTTGGCGTCGATCCTTTCCATGGAACTTGATATTATCTCCACATACGAGCGTAGAAATCTTGAGTCCATGAAATCTTTGGGTTCACGTATGATTCTTTACTTGATTCTTTCTTGACAATCTCCGTTTGTGCACTTTAACTTTATTTCTTCATCTTTTCATCACTTTTCCCTATTTTTGGTTACATTTGCTTGTACAAACACTTTTCCATGATTAAGTATAAATACATGCGAATATAACCAAATACAATGCACAAAACTAACAATAACGCATCTAAAAATATGCATAATTTAAGCGTTATCAACATACTTCGACTCTAAGACCTTAATCCGAAGAAGTAGTTTACTATGTCCCTTATTTTTATTTTTAACTCGAATTAGATATATTATAAAATGTTTAGCAAGTAGTAGTGGACTAATCCAAACGCCTCTTTAAACATTTTAGTACATCTCGAAACTATGCTAGATGTACATTATATTGTATAACTAGCCATTTCTTACGAGTTTATCATGCAAGTGATTTGTTTTGAAAAATATGGTTTATATTTTGACTCAAAAATACCATTTTTCTCACTAAACCAAAACGCTTCCTTAACTGGACACTTATGCTACTAGTAAGTCAATATATATATGAATTATATATCTTGACAACTCCGAATTACTAGTTTTAGGTTGATAATTTTGACAATGTTTAAAAGAAAGTTATAACGACTTAATTTCGACTAGTTTTGGACATAATCCAATCACCCTCTTATCGTATACAAAAATATTTTTGCTTAGTCGAAAAATATAGTTTCAAGTTCTATAAGTTATAAAAACATAATATGATTAGTTTTAACAAGTTTTTATAGCATTATTCAACAATGCATTTAAAAAAAATTACATATGGGTGTGTAAATTTCTTCAAAAATTTTCAACAATGGAGTTTATGATTATTGGTTATTATTGTTAATTATGCATTCTAATCCTATGGAAAGCATTTATTTATGGAATTCCTAGACTCAATTTAAAGAAAAAAATGAAATTGAAGAAATTGAAATAAAATGCTTAATCATAATTATGACCAAATATGATGAAATTAAAAGAAATGTGTTATGAAAAACTTACAATAATTGTTGCTAATCGTGCTAGGATTAAATGCCCTTTGCGAATTAAGATTGATTAGATGAATTGGAATTGGGTTTTTGAGGTTTTGGGGTTTGGTTTTTCGTCACAGCAGTTGCAGCAAGGAAATAGGAGTAAAAGTGGAGTGTTTGGTAAAAGGAATAAGAAGGAAAGACGTATGGAGTCAATCAGATGGCCGGCCCCCTTAAAATTAAGGGGGCCGCCCTTCATTTTGGCTGTCGGCCCCTTTATATTTAAGGGGGCCGCCCAGCAAAAATCTGATTTTCGCGGCTTTGATTTCTGAAACGAACAAAATATATATATATATATATATATATATATATATATATATATATATATATATATATATATATATATATATATATATATATATATATATCAGATTTATATTTAATCAAAAATACGTTGGAGAAGGTTTGCACGAAAGGAATTTCTTGACACTTTTATTTGACATTTCGTCAACTAAAATTTTCTTGGTAATTTCGGATGAAATTAAACAAGATGTCAAGACGACGAAGGAACGGTGGAAGGTTTATATGTATAAATATATATATGGGTTTATAAGAAGAGAAAGTGAGAGGGAGACGAATGCCAAAGACGATGGGAGCTTGCTTCATCCATAGATTGATCAACTCATTTCTCTACATCAACATGAGGATCGTTTAAGTATAAGGAGGCCTAAAGGGGAAAGGAAAGGTTCGTAAACGAACAATTTCCTTGAGCTAGAAACTCAATAAATGAGTTTTCTAGGTTATATATCCTAATGATCTATATATATATATATATATATATATATATATAAATTAACACATACATATAAATATACAAGTTAAGAATATATTCTAAGATAAACTAACATGTATAAGTTATAAAACTAACTAAGCATGCATATTCTATGAGTGAGTTTAAAAGGAAATCTGTTCCTTTTAGTCTTCAATGATCTTCTCTAAAAAGTCTTCAACAAAGTTCACAATTATGTGAAAATGGATGAATTACCGAGCTTGTATGATGACTTCTTCACGTTGGTCCCCATTGTCTCATTTGACCAAAGTTGTTTTGTCCGAACATATTATGTATTTGATTTGGATGTACATATGGTGGAATCATTCCCCACGGATTCAAGTTCGACATATTATGATTGTTGTGAAAGTTTTGTCTATTATAGTTTGCTTTAGGTTGAGGTGTTTTAGATCTAGGGCGAGGACTACTTGGTTTTCTAGGTGGTGGTGTTTTAGATCTTACTTTTGATTTAAAGGGCTCGGCTTCGGCTTTTAAAGATGATTTGTTAAAACTTTTAATTTCTTCTTCATTAGCAATAGGTACTAATCTATCTTTCAAAAGTATGTACTTAGGTTTTGTTTCTAAGGGTTTTACTTCACTAGTTTCACTTTCAAACTTAACACTTTTAGTTTCACTAGTTGACGTTCCAATTGAATTATATCCTAACCCGGTTTTATCTCCGCATATCTTTTGATTACTAATTAATTCCCTAAGTATTTGACTACTATTTTCACATTTCTCAAGTCTAGTGATTTCTTCCTTAAGTTGTTTATTCTCGTTTTCAACATCTAGACAATTTTTACATTCTATAACTTTTTCTTTACCTTTTTCTAAGTTATGTAACTTAGCTTTTAATTCTAGGATTTAATTTTTTTGTTGATTGTTAGTATGTTTTAGTAGTTTATTTTTAGCCATAACTTTTTGTCCTAGTTTACATAATCTACAGTATTCGTTATCTAAGTCTTTTTCATCTAAGGATAAGTTATCACTACTATAGTATTCGGTTTCGGAACATACCTCGCGAGACGCCTTTGCCATGAGACACTTTTCTTCTCTTGATGTCTCTTTTTCGTCATTTTCGCTATCACTCCATGCTCCTCCTATGAATGCCTTGTAGTTTTGACTTCTTGACATTTTCGGACATTCTCCAATGAGATGATTTGGATCTCCGCGCTTGTAGCACTTCCTATCACTCTTGCCATTTTTGTCGTCCTTGTTTCTTTGAGAGACTTTTCTTTCGTCATGTGGTTGTCTAACGTATCTTCCTCGTCTTTTGAAGAATTTCTTGAAGTCTCTTACGGCCATAGCATATTCTTCATCGTCACTTTCGGATGTTGAACATTCTTCGTCACTAGCTTCCTTTTTGGCCTTCAACGCGATTGACTTGCTTTGCTCCTTTCTTCCTTTGACCATTTCGGAGTCCTTTTTAATTATAACTTCATACACTTTCAAGTTTCCAATTAACTCGTCAAGTGGTAGAGTTGATAAATTCTTTGACTCCTCAATAGCCGTAACCTTTGCGCGCCATTTCGGATGGAGATCCCTAAGAAATTTCCTTACAAAATTTTTGCTAGAAAAATTCTCATCAAGTGCTTTTAAACTTGTGATGATAGTGTTAAATCTAGCAAAAGCATTATCTGTTGATTCCTCTTCCGGAATCGTAAATTGTTCATATTGTTGTACAAGAAGATCTATTTTATTATCTTTGACTTGACTATTACCTTGGTGAGTGATTAGTAAAGAATTCCAAATATCTTTTGCGGTATTACACATAAAAATTCTTTCGTATTCTTTGCGTGGTACCGCATTATAAATAACCATTTTAGCCTCATTATTTTTAGCAAGTTTCTTTTTTAAATCATCATTTTGTTTTTCAAAAGATACAACTTCATCCCTTTTAGTTTCGGGATTATGTTGTATAGGGGGAAAATCACCATTAGTAATAATATGCCAAAGATCTAGATCTTTTGATTTCACATAAGTTTCGAATCGATTTTTCCAATAAAGAAAACCATCACTTTCAAATAGTGGTAGTCTTTGCATAGATTACCCTTCTAAATATTTTTCCGATTCCATAGATCGATTCAAGTTTTAAAATACAAGTTATTTTAAAAATCTTGTTTGACGTGGCTCTTGATACCAATTGTGGAAAACTAGAAGGGGGGGGGGGGGGTTGAATAGTTTTACGTCTTTTTAATTTATGAAAACTTTATTTTATAAAACTTTCGATTCTAGTTTATGTTAATTCAACTCTTGCACTATATGAACAATTGTAAAGTAACTAAGTAACTAAGCTAATATAATACAAGTATAGAAGTAATGAAAAGATAGAGTTAGAAGGATCAAACCACAACACAAGGATTTATAGTGGTTCGGCTACAAGGACACCTTCCTTGTTCCTACTCCACTCCCCAATTCACCTACTCGAGAGTTTTCTTCACTATGTCAACAAGCTCCCTTTTGGCGGAGAAAACCTTACACAACGTTGCTTACACCTTTAACTACACAAAGCTAGATGTCGAGTTCTAATCCTAGCTAGAACTAATCTCACAACACACCACAACTTCTTCACAACTTCACACCACTTCACAACTTCACAACACTACTTCTACTTCACCTAGATCTACTAGTGACAAACACTACACACCTATATATCAATATACACAACTAAAAATATATTCACAACACTTCTTAAACTTGATGTTGAAGATGTGTTCTTCTCTTGCACTTTGAATGAGGATGGATGAGAAGGGATTGAATCACTTGAAACAAAGATTAATAATCTAATGATCAAAGGGTTTTAGAATGATGTTAAGAAAGATTTGGATCTGAAAATATTTGTGCAAAAGGTAAGGAAAAATACCAGGTTTGAGGGGTATTTATAGGGAATCAGTTCTGATAGGAGGAGCGTGCCGGCCCCCTTAATTGGGTGGCCGGCCCCCTTAATTTTAAGGGGGCCGCCCCTTATAATTAAGGGGGCCGCCCTCCTGTAACGGCCTGGAACTTTTGTTTTTAGTGGGGAAAGTTTATTTGGAGAAAAATTAACTGATTTTGGTTAAAAATTTGAATTCATATATTTACTATGAATTAAACATTTTCTTTTATTACCAAAAATGTTTTTCAAAAATATATAATTAGTTTATATAATTAAATAAACTTTGTAATATTTAATTAAATGTCCCTTTGATCATGAGATGTATTATGCACTTGTTTATTCATAAATTAAGTGATTAAGTTGGATAATATGATATAAACTTAACTAGATACTTGTTAACTTAGTAATCTTGTGTTTAATGTTTGCACATTTTGTGATCATTAAAACATAGGGATATCGAAAAATATCAATAACGTTTTTATGCATTATTTATATCAACAGAATTTATTAGGTATAAATTCTCTCCTCGTGTCGAAAAGTCTTACTAATCTATCTTCTGATTCCTCAGCCTTTTCCCTTTCACTTCTACGTGGCACTAAACACATCATATGTTTAGTTACTTCCGTATGCATTATCTTCTCAACTTATCTACACTTTTCAACTTTCGTTCTATACTACCAATGCTTCCGCATCCCACTCATCTTCCTCACACCTCAAGCCAAGAACCACTAGGATAAGTTGAGATAACCCTTCTTCATCAACATAGATAACCCCACTAGAACCTTATCACTAACCTTACAACCTTGAAGATTTTATCTTCTTAACCCTTAGGATATCTCCACGTTGTCACATGCCTCATCATATGAGTGTTCTATGAATATTCACAATGATTGAGAAGAGTTACATGACTTCAAAGGTGAAGTTTATTGTGTGATATCCACCACTTGTCATAACATTACTAAGCTGATCGCTTCCATCAACGTTTGTTTTCCTCTTTAGTTTTGATTTGTTTTTCAACACATCTTGTCCGGATGGTCATCGATTATGGGGGAGCGAAAACACATTCATAGGCATTTAGTCTTCACCTCACACTCTCAAGAACATACTAATGTGGTTCTTAATCCCTAGAAAACATCCCTTTAGCTTCCCAGAACTAGGTTGCACAGGAAAATTCGTGACTTTCAGGTCCTGGTACCGTTAAATAGGCCATTGTACCATTAAATTTAACGGTACAGTGCTGTATTTAGTGGTACTGTATCCCTGTCTGACGAATTTTCATTGTTTCCTTTAGATCCCTGCATCCCTAACCTCAAACCTGTAAAATTTTGAAAATCACATACATCCTAAGATTCCTTCACTACATCATAGGACACTACCACCAACCTTAATTCGATTCTCACAACTCTTGCCTATTTAAGGCCTCACCATTACAAGCTTATCTTGCATCTCATCTTCAAACCTCACATAAACATCTCTCATCATCACACTTAACCCTTATAACTAAACTTCACTCTTGATAGTGTTATTTAGTTTAAAACCTTCAACCCTTATATCAATCCCACTCAAAACTTTTAGCTACGCTTCACTCTTGATAAAGATAGTTAGTCTAAAAACCTTCAACTCATCGATCATTACACTCAAACCTTACAACTATTCCTCACTTTGGATAAATGTTAGTTAGTTTAACAACCTTCAATCCTCACAATTACACGAAACCCTTCATGCACCAAATTATCTCTAACACACAACTAGGATCATCCAAACTAGAAATCTAGAACCTAGTTACCTCAACCCTGTTACACATATCCACCAGCAATCCTGTTAGGATCACTGATTCGCCCGAAACAGTCAGATAATTATTGATCAGCCACTTGTGAATGGCCAACTGTAATAGTCAAACAGCCGAGGCAAATGCTTCCGAGGAATACAGTGTTTTCCCGGGTCGTAATGTCCCAACGAGGTGTGCGATGTTTTATTATAAACGAATCTGTGATTAGTGAATGTGAACAGGGAAGGTATAAAGTGTGTGTGATTAACTAGGGTTTTATAACTTAAAATAACTTATGAAAGCTAATGGAATGATTACGTGAAAGCTAGGTATCTAAAACGTAAAAACGTACACCAATTTAAAATCAGACGCGACTGCGTACTGAGAAAAAGGTGAGTTTTAAGAAAAAATAAACTATAAGGGTTAAAAATGAAAATTCTATAAACTTAAACTTAAAATAAAATTAAACTAAAAATAAAACTATTTTTAAGATTATTATATTATTTATTATTAATTATTTAATTAAAAACTATTTAACTATTTAATTAAAACTAACTTAAATAAAAACTAAAAATGATTAACACTACAAATTAAACTAAAAATTTATAAAAATATTTTCTAAACCTAAAATAGAACTTGAAGAAAGTATAAAAATTAAAAATAAATCTTTTTGTCTTTTTATGAATTTCTTATTAATTAAAAACTATTTATATTAATTATACTAATTAAACTAATTTAAATTAAAAATAATACTAAACTAACTTAGAAAATTATGAAAATTTTTATAAATCTAATTAACCATCATAGGAATCCTAAAAAATTATAAAAACTTTATTTTATATATTTATAAACTAGTTTACTAATTATTATTTTATTTATTATTTAATATCTAATTAAACTATTTAAATTATAAAAACTATTAAATGAACAGTAAAAATTCTAGAAAAATTACTAAAATTATATTATAACTTATGTAGGCTAGGAAAAATATAAAAACTAGGTGTTGCTATATAAAAAGTAATTATGCTATTTAAAACTAATTTATTGATTAATTATTAATAAAACTATATTTAAATCTAATAAATATCAAATGACAATATAAAAGTCTAAGAAAATTATTTAAATTATTTTAACTTATAAGGAAATTATTAAAAATATAAAAACACAAATTACTTAATAAAAATGTAAAAATGAAAATTAAAATTTAATTAAATTAAATAGAAACTATCACTTATTTTTATGTTATCTTTTCTTGAATTTTCTTTTACAATACTATATTATATCTAAAAATAGACAACTATTTTATAGCTTATTAATAAGCTAGTTATAAGCTAATTAGGGTGACAGTTGATTTATGTTGACTGAAAATGAAAATAAGCTCATAAGAGCTTATGTGGGACCCACCATGGTATTTTCTGGTTCTAATAAGATATTTGGACTTGTCAAAGCTTAAAATGGTTAAATAAGCTCAGTAGAAAAGCTAATAAGCCACAATAAGCTAATCCAAAATCTGATTTCTACTCAGAATGGGGACAAGATTCAAGGGTATTTCTAGGTGGGGTCCACTGAGTACCAGGTCAAGCCAAAGGTCAATCTAGGATCTCTACTAGGAGGGGGGTTGGAAAAACCTATTTATAGGGTGTGGGGCCCACTGTGGTGGTCACAAAACACCACCAAAGTGGTGGTGTTGGGACTGAGCTGATGAAGCAGGGCACACCTTTGCCCTGCAAGTGTGTTTGGAGGTCACTGGGGCCCACACTAAAATTGCTAAAAATATAAGGCTTATGAGAACTTAAAGATGAGGTGGTAGTATGTTACTAAAACAAATTTCAAGTCTTGAAACCTTCTCCTAAATTCTAAAGAAATCTGGGAGTTTTGGGAAAAATCTTAGTTTGAACAAATCTTGACTTTTAATGAAACTTGGTGTGTTGACTTATTTGAGTTTCTAACATTCACTACTGATTAATTAAGTTAATATAAGCTATATTAGACCTAAAATAAGCTAAAGCTTATTGATATGAGCTAATGTGAGGGTTTGTGGGATTCTATTCCCTCACAGTCAACTGTGAGAGGTAATAGGGTATGATTTTGACTTTCTATTGTTTGAGACCTGGGTTTTAAACTTACTACAACCTATTATGACCTAAAGTAGTATAGTTAAACTAACCTAGATAACTAATACTACCTAATACACTCAGTAACAAGCTGAGCCAAACACCCCTATAACTTTATCAATCTATGATTTCTAAGGCTAATGGTGACTTTAAGCAAAAACACTGATTCCTATCACTATTCTATGATTATTTAAGAATAATTAAACAGAAATAAACCACAATACAAGCCTAAAACTCAGATTTGTCAAATTTAAGTTTTACACAGTGAGATTATGGTTTTGAGTACAAATAATTTTTAATGAACAAGCAACTGGTTTTCTGCTATATTATCAATAACATATATCTAATAAACACTTAAGAATACTTAATTAAACAGCACAAGCATTATCAAATTAAAAAGCATAAAATAGAAATGTTGCTTACAAAGGTATGTGACTGAGAAACCAAGAATTAGTGAATCATATCATAACCTAGTATCCCCCATAGGATTCTAAACCAGAAACAATCCAAATTCCACACCTTGCTCAGTTCAAATCTTCCTAAACCACTAATTTTTTATTTATTTTGGATTTTCTTGATTTTTCATGAATTTTTGGATTTCACTACTAAACTGGATTCTAAGGCTAATAAAAACTTTTGTAAGCTTTGTAAGAGCTTATATGAACTAATGAACTGACTTAACAACAACTGATAACAACACTTAACTTTTTGAGATTTTTAGAATTCAATGAAAATGCATAATCTGAGAAAGTAAATGAAACTTGAAATAAACTTAAATAAAAGATCAAAGTGACATAAAATTAACTGAGAACAACAATATTTAACTTAAAATTACAACTGAAATTGAAATACTATTACCTACGATTTTATTAAACTACTCCTAATCTAATATCTTTCATCACAGCTTCCCATCTCTTTTGTAGCCCTTTTCTGGTCTTGTGGGACCTACTGGGTGATTTCCCACCAATCCATAGCCATTGATCAGGTCTGATTGATCCACACCATTTAAATTACTTTTTGGCGCCAAAGTCCTTGGGGTGTCAGTGTTTTGCGTGGAGAGGTTTAGGGGTCAATTAATGGACTTTGGGGGCTTGTGTGAGGTGGAGGGGAGTGGATAAGATGAGTGGGGAGCAAGTTGAGGGTGAGGTGGAGGGTGGTTTTGGTTTGCAGTGGTGGTGGTGGTTTTTGGGAGGGAAACGTACGGGGTGGTATTGGTGGAGTGGTGTTGATCGGGTCTTTGACCAAGGGTGGACTGGGCCTAGGAATTAGATCAGGGTGGGCTTGGGTTGTAACTGGGTTTAGTTTGGATTGGGTTTTGGTTTAGTAAATAATAAATAGGTCCGTTTGGTTTTTATAGATAAATAATCACAAGGACCTAAAATGTAATTAAGCAAAAGTAGAGGGTCTGATTTTATGATTTAACCAAAGTAATCACAAGGGTCATATTTGCCAATAATGAATAACCCAAGGACTAAAATTACATAATTTTCCATGTTTAAATATTAAAGGACCATTTATGTAATTTCTGGATTTTTGAGGGACTAATTATGTAATTTCCCAAAACTTTCTCCCAGGGACTAATAGTGACATTTATGAATTCCCTAGGACCCTTAATGATAATTTTCCCATTTTGAACACCCAGGGACTGAAACTGTCAAGTTTGAAACTTTGAGGGACCTGTTTTGCCAAACTGTGAAACTTCAGGGACCAATCATGTAAATTCACCAAACTTATCACCCAAGGACCATTCCTGCAAAAGATTATTAGTATAAGGACCAAAATTGCTTTTCTCTAAGTTTTTACATCCCAGGGACCATTTCTGTCAATTTCTAAAGTACAGGGACTAAACTTGTAATTTTATGAAACTTTGCACCAAAGGACTAAATATGTAACTTTATGATTAAAAAGGACCTTTGATGACATTTTCATGTTTTTAGAATAACCAGGGACTAGTTTTGCCAATTTTTGAAACTTGAGGAACTGAAACTGCCAATTATGCAAACTTTGTACGTTTTTCATCTGTTTTTGCATATTTTGCATTAGAAACATATAAAACACACCCTTAAGATATTTTAAGTATTTTGATACATATTTGAGTGTTTTTGTATGTTTTGGCAGTTCAGATTAGTATAAAATGATGAGTATTTAGACACTCATCAATCCCCCACACTAAACTATTGCTAGTCCCTAGCAATCTTTTGAGAAAAACTTAATGGATTTGAAAAACTCTTTACCAAAAGCCATCACTTCTGGAGTAGCCAGGTGTAAGAACTGTGGCACACCTGATAACCGTGTAATTTTGAGCAAATCACCAGCTGTCAACGGATTTGATTAGTCTTTACCAAAAGCCGTTTGCTTCTGGACTAGCCAACTCTTGATGGAATAGTCAACATCTTGGTGAGCTGATTACCAATTATGGTTTTTCCACAGCCTTTACCACAAGCCATAATCTTGCGGGCTAGCCAACTCATTAGCTTTTGAGGATAATGGGGAGTTGAGGAACCATACAATTTTTGGCAAATTGCAAGCCATAAACGGGTTTGAGTTATCTTTACCAAGAACCGTTTGCTCCTGGATTAGCCAATCCTGTTGTGGGTTAGACATGGAGGATTGATACCATTTATTGCGTTCTAAGTGAGAAAAAAAATTTTAAAATTTTGACTAAAATGGGGGTTCTTGATGGAACATGTGTTTAAATTCGTTAGAATAACGAATCTCCCCCCACACTTAGAACTGAATATTGTCCTCAATATTCAAAGTACCGGGTGTTAAACCGAACTTAGAACGTAAAAGGAAAACATTCTATAGCTTTTATTTAAAATGTATATACATACAATTTATTTTTTTAGATAAAACTTCTTAAATAGAAGCTATCACTATATGTACATTTTTTATTTTTTTTTTAATATATATAACATGTGGGGCATCTCCCCCACACTAGGGTGTTACACACGGGTGAAAACCCATGTTTTTGCTAATGTTTTTGATTCCCGAGTCACTAGCTTGACTCGACCCCGAATTCATTTGTCCAAGGGGAAGCAAGTGGAAGAGACAATCTACATCGGACTTTCATTCAAGACGTTTGGATAAACATTTGAAGCACGTGAAAGTTCCACACCGATGAGATATAATGACACCCGGCTCATAATTTATAAATGAGAATGCCGGGGTCAAAGATAATATCCTCACTCCCGAAAGAGTGAAGAACAGGATATGGTACAGAATATATGAAGAAAAGAAAGAAGGTCATGATGAAAATCATGATTAACTCCTCATCTTCAATAGGAGAATTCATTGTTTCATGAATCTCCTCATTTAAGCTCGCTTGATCAAGAAATATTATGGGTATGTCTAGATCAAAATAGAATTTATCATACTCCGGTGGAGATATGATATGAGTGAGTTCACAGGAGAACTCCTCAAAGGTGAATGATTCGTATTCGGGATTGATTTGAGTGAGTTCATTGGGGAACTCCTCAAAAGTAAATGATTCATAAACGGGAAGAGAATTATAAGAATGAGAAGTGGTGATACCACTTATCTTCTCTTCCGTTTGATCAAAATGGAACGTTTGCAATTCAGGAATAGAATCATTGATCAAAACCTCACTATCCTTGACGGGGATAGGAGATGAAATAGGCTTTTCATTAAAAGCCTCGATTCTAGAAATGAGAAGATTAGCATTTAATAATGTAAGACAAAGAGATTCGTCTTGGTGTATTTCTTCCTCATTCTCTTCTTCTGAGTTGACAAGCTCAGAAGGTAATTCCCCTACATAACTTATGTCTCCACAAGATAAAGAATAGTTCTCATCAGAATCAGAGAACATCTCAGTATGATTATTTGGAAAGACAAGAGGGGTAGGAATATCACACATATGTTCAAGAATTCCCTGTGACTCTCTTGGGATTTGGACAAGGTTCTCAACACTAGACTTTATGAATTCGTCCGATTCCTTTGCAGGAACAGTGTCAAGATGCTCGTCCCCCATGTTCAGAGAGTGAGTGGGAACCTCGGGTGTGATAACATCATACTCAGGGAGATGAGAAGGACTAGCAGTAATGGAGTCTACAAGTTCCATTATTTCTACTGCTGGTGATTCAGTTATATTCTTTTCTCCCTGTATATGCATGGAAGGAGTCTCAACTGATGAACATGATGAGGTATCATCACATTCATCATCCTCATTGAGAAAAACAGCATTTTGAAATTTGGTACGTGTTATAGCTGCTTGTTCTAAGACTAGTAATTCTTCCATGCTTCTTTCGTCTCTAGCAGCATGTTTTTCAGCAAGTAATTCCGTGATAGATTTATCACGAGAATATTGAGTGAGTGGAAACTGTGGGGGTGTGAATGTGTCAAAACCGGATGTATTAGAACTAGAACAATGTTCAGGTTTATAATACGGTTGACATTTAAAATCATCATGAGGACCCCCACAATGTACACAAGAAAAACTTGGTGCATTGTGAAACGACATATTAGCTAACTCCTCTCTAATGTTTTTAAGTTTCTCAAGAACCTCTAGACAAGGGTCTTGCTGGTTTTGAGGAATTGCTTGGTTCATTTGGTACTGTGGAGGTGGGTCTTGAAACGAATAGTCGTACTTGTTACAAGGAAATGGATTCCTTGTTTGACAATCAGAGCTAAAGTGTGGACCTCCACAGTACTCACAACAGTAAAACTATTGAGTCTGGCTTGGTGTATTTTGATACGAAGCATCATTGATATTTGGATAATATGATTCTTGCTCGTATGATTGTGATGGGTAGTTTGAAAAATTTGAGGAGTTGTTGAATGAGTTTTGATTAGGATCATAAGCAAATGAATTACTCGATCCACAAAACAAACAACTCCCATTTTGAATATCATTACCACATTGTACACATGTACACCAACGACATGGAAAACCGAAAAGAGGCTCACCACAACCGTCACAAGGGACAAAATCTGGAGGTGGGACAAGTAGTGTGCTCTTAGAGCTAGGAATTTCCACCACTTCCGTTATGGTCTCGGGTTTTGGTTCTTGATAAACGTGAAGGTTAGGTAAGTCGTTCTTTTCAGTTACTGCCCTGAGCTCAGTACGTTTGCTTGACAAACTTTTAACCGTAAACCGTGAAAGATCAGGTTTAGGAGCATTTGTGAGCTCAGGTTTTTGGACAACCGTGGTTTGGATGTATTTAGTACCTCCATCGTAAGAGGAAAGTACAAGGTCCTTTGTCACCTCGGTTTCTCGTTTCATTTCCCTCACCGGAGAGGGAATAGGGATAGATGGATCATCATGATCAACATAACATCTCGACATTTTTGACAAGGCCATAAGTTTTTCAACTTCAATTTTACAGGCCCTTTGTTTAAAGAAATCGTCATCGAGAGATGTCATTAGAATTATGAGACAAGTGGAAGAATGTAGAATCAAAGGGTTTTGGGGATGAGAAATGAAGAATCAAATAGGTAGGGATGTAAAGGTGAATATTTTTGGTGTTTTTGAAAATTTTTGTATTACTAATAAGAAGGAAAATGTTTTTGGTTTTTATATAATAATAATATGAACAAGGATGGATAAATGTACAATGAACGTGTATTCAGGTTCACAAATACGCAAAATCGTTTAGAATAAGCGCACAACCTCCCCGGCAGCGGCGCCAAATTTTGATTCGCCCGAAACAGTCAGATAATTATTGATCAGCCACTTGTGAATGGCCAACTGTAATAGTCAAACAGCCGAGGCAAATGCTTCCGAGGAATACAGTGTTTTCCCGGGTCGTAATGTCCCAACGAGGTGTGCGATGTTTTATTATAAACGAATCTGTGATTAGTGAATGTGAACAGGGAAGGTATAAAGTGTGTGTGATTAACTAGGGTTTTATAACTTAAAATAACTTATGAAAGCTAATGGAATGATTACGTGAAAGCTAGGTATCTAAAACGTAAAAACGTACACCAATTTAAAATCAGACGCGACTGCGTACTGAGAAAAAGGTGAGTTTTAAGAAAAAATAAACTATAAGGGTTAAAAATGAAAATTCTATAAACTTAAACTTAAAATAAAATTAAACTAAAAATAAAACTATTTTTAAGATTATTATATTATTTATTATTAATTATTTAATTAAAAACTATTTAACTATTTAATTAAAACTAACTTAAATAAAAACTAAAAATGATTAACACTACAAATTAAACTAAAAATTTATAAAAATATTTTCTAAACCTAAAATAGAACTTGAAGAAAGTATAAAAATTAAAAATAAATCTTTTTGTCTTTTTATGAATTTCTTATTAATTAAAAACTATTTATATTAATTATACTAATTAAACTAATTTAAATTAAAAATAATACTAAACTAACTTAGAAAATTATGAAAATTTTTATAAATCTAATTAACCATCATAGGAATCCTAAAAAATTATAAAAACTTTATTTTATATATTTATAAACTAGTTTACTAATTATTATTCTATTTATTATTTAATATCTAATTAAACTATTTAAATTATAAAAACTATTAAATGAACAGTAAAAATTCTAGAAAAATTACTAAAATTATATTATAACTTATGTAGGCTAGGAAAAATATAAAAACTAGGTGTTGCTATATAAAAAGTAATTATGCTATTTAAAACTAATTTATTGATTAATTATTAATAAAACTATATTTAAATCTAATAAATATCAAATGACAATATAAAAGTCTAAGAAAATTATTTAAATTATTTTAACTTATAAGGAAATTAATAAAAATATAAAAACACAAATTACTTAATAAAAATGTAAAAATGAAAATTAAAATTTAATTAAATTAAATAGAAACTATCACTTATTTTTATGTTATCTTTTCTTGAATTTTCTTTTACAATACTATATTATATCTAAAAATAGACAACTTTAATAAAGACAACTATTTTATAGCGTATTAATAAGCTAGTTATAAGCTAATTAGGGTGACAGTTGACTTATGTTGACTGAAAATGAAAATAAGCTCATAAGAGCTTATGTGGGACCCACCATGGTATTTTCTGGTTCTAATAAGATATTTGGACTTGTCAAAGCTTAAAATGGTTAAATAAGCTCAGTAGAAAAGCTAATAAGCCACAATAAGCTAATCCAAAATCTGATTTCTACTCAGAATGGGGACAAGATTCAAGGGTATTTCTAGGTGGGGTCCACTGAGTACCAGGTCAAGCCAAAGGTCAATCTAGGATCTCTACTAGGAGGGGGGTTGGAAAAACCTATTTATAGGGTGTGGGGCCCACTGTGGTGGTCACAAAACACCACCAAAGTGGTGGTGTTGGGACTGAGCTGATGAAGCAGGGCACACCTTTGCCCTGCAAGTGTGTTTGGAGGTCACTGGGGCCCACACTAAAATTGCTAAAAATATAAGGCTTATGAGAACTTAAAGATGAGGTGGTAGTATGTTACTAAAACAAATTTCAAGTCTTGAAACCTTCTCCTAAATTCTAAAGAAATCTGGGAGTTTTGGGAAAAATCTGAGTTTGAACAAATCTTGACTTTTAATGAAACTTGGTGTGTTGACTTATTTGAGTTTCTAACATTCACTACTGATTAATTAAGTTAATATAAGCTATATTAGACCTAAAATAAGCTAAAGCTTATTGATATGAGCTAATGTGAGGGTTTGTGGGATTCTATTCCCTCACAGTCAACTGTGAGAGGTAATAGGGTATGATTTTGACTTTCTATTGTTTGAGACCTGGGTTTTAAACTTACTACAACCTATTATGACCTAAAGTAGTATAGTTAAACTAACCTAGATAACTAATACTACCTAATACACTCAGTAACAAGTTGAGCCAAACACCCCTATAACTTTATCAATCTATGATTTCTAAGGCTAATGGTGACTTTAAGCAAAAACACTGATTCCTATCACTATTCTATGATTATTTAAGAATAATTAAACAGAAATAAACCACAATACAAGCCTAAAACTCAGATTTGTCAAATTTAAGTTTTACACAGTGAGATTATGGTTTTGAGTACAAATAATTTTTAATGAACAAGCAACTGGTTTTCTGCTATATTATCAATAACATATATCTAATAAACACTTAAGAATACTTAATTAAACAGCACAAGCATTATCAAATTAAAAAGCATAAAATAGAAATGTTGCTTACAAAGGTATGTGACTGAGAAACCAAGAATTAGTGAATCATATCATAACCTAGTATCCCCCATAGGATTCTAAACCAGAAACAATCCAAATTCCACACCTTGCTCAGTTCAAATCTTCCTAAACCACTAATTTTTTATTTATTTTGGATTTTCTTGATTTTTCATGAATTTTTGGATTTCACTACTAAACTGGATTCTAAGGCTAATAAAAACTTTTGTAAGCTTTGTAAGAGCTTATATGAACTAATGAACTGACTTAACAACAACTGATAACAACACTTAACTTTTTGAGATTTTTAGAATTCAATGAAAATGCATAATCTGAGAAAGTAAATGAAACTTGAAATAAACTTAAATAAAAGATCAAAGTGACATAAAATTAACTGAGAACAACAATATTTAACTTAAAATTACAACTGAAATTGAAATACTATTACCTACGATTTTATTAAACTACTCCTAATCTAATATCTTTCATCACAGCTTCCCATCTCTTTTGTAGCCCTTTTCTGGTCTTGTGGGACCTACTGGGTGATTTCCCACCAATCCATAGCCATTGATCAGGTCTGATTGATCCACACCATTTAAATTACTTTTTGGCGCCAAAGTCCTTGGGGTGTCAGTGTTTTGCGTGGAGAGGTTTAGGGGTCAATTAATGGACTTTGGGGGCTTGTGTGAGGTGGAGGGGAGTGGATAAGATGAGTGGGGAGCAAGTTGAGGGTGAGGTGGAGGGTGGTTTTGGTTTGCAGTGGTGGTGGTGGTTTTTGGGAGGGAAAGGTACGGGGTGGTATTAGTGGAGTGGTGTTGACCGGGTCTTTGACCAAGGGTGGACTGGGCCTAGGAATTGGATCAGGGTGGGCTTGGGTTGTAACTGGGTTTAGTTTGGATTGGGTTTTGGTTTAGTAAATAATAAATAGGTCCGTTTGGTTTTTATAGATAAATAATCACAAGGACCTAAAATGTAATTAAGCAAAAGTAGAGGGTCTGATTTTGTGATTTAACCAAAGTAATCACAAGGGTCATATTTGCCAATAATGAATAACCCAAGGACTAAAATTACATAATTTTCCATGTTTAAATATTAAAGGACCATTTATGTAATTTCTGGATTTTTGAGGGACTAATTATGTAATTTCCCAAAACTTTCTCCCAGGGACTAATAGTGACATTTATGAATTCCCTAGGACCCTTAATGATAATTTTCCCATTTTGAACACCCAGGGACTGAAACTGTCAAGTTTGAAACTTTGAGGGACCTGTTTTGCCAAACTGTGAAACTTCAGGGACCAATCATGTAAATTCACCAAACTTATCACCCAAGGACCATTCCTGCAAAAGATTATTAGTATAAGGACCAAAATTGCTTTTCTCTAAGTTTTTACATCCCAGGGACCATTTCTGTCAATTTCTAAAGTACAGGGACTAAACTTGTAATTTTATGAAACTTTGCACCAAAGGACTAAATATGTAACTTTATGATTAAAAAGGACCTTTGATGACATTTTCATGTTTTTAGAATAACCAGGGACTAGTTTTGCCAATTTTTGAAACTTGAGGAACTGAAACTGCCAATTATGCAAACTTTGTACGTTTTTCATCTGTTTTTGCATATTTTGCATTTGAAACATATAAAACACACCCTTAAGATATTTTAAGTATTTTGATACATATTTGAGTGTTTTTGTATGTTTTGGCAGTTCAGATTAGTATAAAATGATGAGTATTTAGACACTCATCAATCACATTCACATTTTCTTTTTATCTTTCGAAATATATCATGCATCTCATTGTTAGTGCAAATGATATATTAATCTAAACTATCTTTCCCCACCTTTCCTCAAAGGTCAAAACCAACACTTTCCCATCTTATGGAATCATTTCCATTCGCATCTAGGTGCATATCGTTCTCATTTTCATTTTTTTTTTTTGTATATCTTCTATCGAATCTACTTTATGGCATGACTTGTTAAAATAGTAATCTTTTAGTGTATGTCTTATCAACAAACCATCCTAAACATCAATCATCTTAGGTAGATGATTATATCGTTCAAAAGGTTTGTTAGAACTTGCCTTCCCAATGACAACTTGGAAGAAGTCATTGTGTGTGTTAGTCAACAAAAGGATCTCGTTCTTGTTAGTTTGATTGATTGAAAAATCACACCTTAGGTTGTTGGTCGAGTTGTGACACTCAGGTGTCTTTGAATTGCAATATGCATTCATCTTTTTATGTTTCTCAATTTTCTGGGCTTTCTTTTTGGTCTTTATCCTTTTGCCACACGTTTAGGTTGTGTCACTCACATAGTTTAACCATTGCATGTCTTACTATGTGTATTTTATCCCTAATATTTTGCTCCTATTCTTTTATATATTATGTTGCATGAAGCTAACCCTTGATGTAGGAAAAGCCTTGGTAAGAATTTGATCCATGGATCCGATAGATACTAATGTGAATAAACAAGGGGATTCAATCACCATAGGGGAGCATTGACCTAGGGGAGCTCGGAGGTACTTGAATACATAGCATGGAGTCGTCTTCACAAGTGGTGATAAAAGACTTCACTGGGATGATGCAATCTTGCCTTTCTAGGGAGAAAGGATAGTAGTGAAATAAGGGAGAATAGGGAATAAATTCAAAGGAGAGCTCGAGGCAACTCCCTTTTTGCTTCGACAAAAGAGGGAGAAGGGAGTGTAAACGGGCAACTTTTACATTTTACTATGTATCACGGTTTACATATTTGTCATCATCAAAAAGGGGGAGATTGTTAGTGCAAATATTACGATATTTAAATTTAACGTTTTCTTTGGTTTTAATGATGACAAACATATAAATTGTAATGCATAACGTAAAATACGCAAGTTACTTATTTACAAAAATCGTCAATGCATACTTACATCAACATCTCTCGACGTCTCAAGTATGCTTCAACAAAGTCGTAGATTTCCATCCTGACGTGAATCACTCAAGGTATGTACAAACAAATCAACGACTTGACTAATGATTAAAGGATTATAGTTTTCTCTAAACTTCACATTTTTAATGTGACAAAACATTTTTTCAAAAATACATTTTACAAATTATTTTTTAATTAAAAAGAAATGTTTTAACCTGAAAAATAAGTTTAAAATCACCAACAGCTATTCCCCCCCCCCCCCCCCTAAATCAGCTCCAAAATTCCCCAAGTAAACTTTCACAACTAAAGACAAAATCTAGAGCATTTCTATCATGGACTGTACTACAGTACCACTAAATTTAGTGGTACCGTCGGGTATTTAGTGGTACCGTCCCCCCTGTAATGGTATTTTCTCTTTGCCTATAAATAGTGGACCATTTCACACTTCTCAATTGATTTTTACAGTCATTTTCTCTGGTCTAATCCCTTTTTATTTAGATCACTTTCTTTGATCATTTAGAGAGTCTTATTTTGTTTTAGAGTGATCCAATCATCCATTCAAGTGATCACCTTCATTCCTCTTCTAGTCCAAGAGAAGAACACAAAGTATCAAGAAGATATAAAGTGTTAGAGCCATTGAGTAGTGCACTTGCATTACTTGTTGTAAGCTTGTTGTATATTGATATACATCAAGTAGTCATAATCTTTGTTTAGTATTGTGAGTGTGGATCATTGTGATCTTGTTGAGAACTTGGTGATCTCTTATAGCTAGTGAGGTGGTGTGTTGATCAAGTGGATCAATGGTAGATCGGGTAGATTGTGTATGGTGTGTTGATTGTGTGATTAGTAAGGATCGGGTAGATCGTGAGTAGATCGATTAGATCATGTGTAGATCATGTGGATCCTGTAGCTTGTGTGATTTGTAAGGATCGGGTATATCGTAGTAGATTGGTACTAGCTAAGATTAGTACTCGACATTTAACTTAGTGTCGGAAAATAATGTATGCGACGTCGTATAGTTCTCTCCGCCGAGAATGGAGCTTGTTGATTAGTGAAGTAACTCTCGAGTTGGGTACTCGGGGAGTGGAGTAGGGCGAAGAGGAGCTTCGTGACCGAACCACTATAAATCGCCGTGTATGGGTTTGCATTTTCTTTACTTATCTCTTTACGTTCATTTTCGCATTTATCGTTTTACATCTATATCTTGCGTAGCATTTATACTAGTTTGGTTTTGTTGCTTATATTGTGTTTGTTATGCTTTGTGTCATGGCATGTTATTTACAATGTTGAATTATGGTTAATTTATTAACAAGTAAATGTCTAGTATCGAACCCGAGACCTCGGGATTGCACGCAATACAAACGAGAATAAAAGTATAATAATAATTATATTTAAAATTTATGTATATAATTATTATTTAAACAATTAATGGACTTAACGGTTGTTAGTACTTAACCGTATAGACTAACTATCGTTAAATAAGAAGTTAAAGGACTAGAGATGAAATATATAGCAAGAAGGATCCGGAAGCCCCTCCTTGGGCTTATGGCCGGTCGAGCAAGGGAGAGGGGAAACCCAATCCCACTCAAACTTGGAGAACAAGTTTACTTGGCTATATATACAAACTCAAGGGTTATTTGTTTCTCACCTTTTGTGCACACACACATAACCCTAAAAGTTTTTCTCTCCTTGTTTCTTCCTCTTGGCCGATCGTACATCCCCAACTCCTTGGGTGTGTCGATTTTGCTTATTCCAAAATAATTGTTTTCTTGTTTCTTGCAAAACCTTTTATTCGTTATTAGTTTGTGTGTACAAGAATGAGGTAATAACTTACTTTAGTTATTATCAAGAGATCGAATAACAAAATTTGGTAAGGGGTTATTCATTGATCTATTGTTCTTCAAGTTCAAGAATCAAGATTTGCTAACGGTACGTTTTCTTTAAGTTTAAGTTAACTATTATGTGTTGTACTAATTGTTTACATGCTTCCGCTTTATGTGTACTTTGAATATGGAGTTTTTATGAATGTAATGATTTTCAAATTACAACAGTGGCATCACGAGCCATGTATAACATGTTATTGATTACTTAAACAATAAAAAATGTATCTTTAAATTGTTTAGAACATACATGTTTGTTTTCTAGGGTTTTCTTTATTAAAAATTTGTTTTTTTAATAAAAATTTTTCAAACCCTAACCCTAATTTAGGGGGGGTGTCGAATTGGTCCATAAACCCTAATTAGGGTTTGTGGTTTTCTTAATTATGTGTATAATTAGAAACCCTATGTCATTAACAAGTTGTTGTGTTTTGTATCTTGTGACCTAATTGCTATTTGATATGCATGAATCCGTGGCAAAACATGCATGTTATTCACGGATAATTACTTGATTAAATTGTTTAGATGCTTTCCACATGTTTAATAATTCTAAAATTGGGGAAGACTCCAATTATATATATTAAAATCAATTATGTGCAATTTGGTGTATATTGGCTTTTGACTTACGCAATTGACTATGTCAATGTATGTGGCTCTACCTTCTTGTACAAGGAGAAAGTCTTAAGCTTAATATATGCAAGATCTTGACATCTAGATATTGATTTTATATAGGATTGTTTAAAAAGATGCATGTGGCTATATGTTTTCACTAACCCTTAATTGGTGTGTTTATTAGTTAATTACTAGTTTTTCTTTTAATTACTTGGTTATTGTTTTTTTTATATTTGATCTGTTAAAGTAAGCAATAAAAAGGGTAATTTTTTAAAGAAAAATTGAATTGGACTAATAACAGTGAAACATAAAGTGATAAAGTAACGATCTTGCAGTGTCTTATGTGCCGATAGTGGTCTGATACGCACGATAATCAGCTCCCAGGCGAGACTAGCAAGATCTTAACTTTATTACTTGATTTTAAGACTAAAGTTGCAAACTTTATTATGGATTGATGTTTTTGTACTAAGTTATGATAAAAAGTAAGGATTTTTACACATTCTCACAATAGTGGATTGAAGGTTTTGGAAAGAGCTTTAGAGTCTACCTTAGTTTCCACGCCTATGAGATTGTTTAAAAAGACTTACCTATATCATAAACTTGTGTACAATATTATCTTAAGGGTGATGTACCTCAATTCCACTTAGGTGGACGATAATTGTAGGTACATCTTTAATTGGTGAACACAATACCTCTATAAAAAGTTCTTAGACTTTATCTTGCTCTTAAAATTGAACATAAAAATTGTTTTGAAAACTAATGATACAAAGATGAGTGCATGCATCTTTGTACATGTTTTTGTCACAACAAAAACTTAATACCCTAAAATTTAAGTTACATGCCATCTAACTATAAGGAACACTTGAACTTAATTTTGGGTATGCGTTAGACCTGAACCAAAATTAATGACAAGGTAAATTTCCGAGTGTGCGTGAGACCACACATGGATTAATTTACAGTTTCTAAGTTAGACAACTTAATTAAGCTGATGCGTGAAACCTAGAGCTTAAGGCATGAGATGTGATAAACATGCTTACGTGACATATTGATGAATCAATATGTAGTAAATCCCATTAATTATCTAGGAATTGGAAAACTTGTTTGCCAATTATTGTACGACAGATTACCATCTTTTGTACTTTCACTACTAGCAAATCAACTGATGTAGTGGAATTAAGTAAAGTTGGATCCTAGATTTTCAAGAAAATTAAGTTGGTTATATGAATATATCCATGGGTATTATATTTTCTTGAGAATAAGTATTATCGAAAATACTAATGTTTGAACTTTTTTCTATTTTCTATAGAATGAACCCGATAACTCTGTGGTTTCTGATTTCAAGAGCCATCTTGAAAGGGAAAAGTTGACTGGTAAGAACTTCAATGATTGGCACCGGTCCCTTAGAATTTTCTTGAGGGCGACCGGCAAGCTCAATTATTTGAACCAGCGTTGCCCTGAAGAGCCTGCTGCTACTGAACCCGAAGCGGTCAAAGCAGCATGGAGAGCTGAGCATGCCAAGTACAATGAAGTTGCATGCTTGATGCTCACAAGTATGGATGCTAAGTTAAAAAAGAAGTTTGAGTACTACTTTCCATATGACATGCTCCAAGAGCTCAAGAAGTCTTATGAAAAGACTCCTGCAGTTGAATTGTACGAGTCTCTTGGCAAACTACACAGCTGCAAACATCATGATGGTAAACCAGTTGAAGATTATATGAATGAGATGATTGAATACTTTGATCAACTTCACAGAATCGGATTTGGTTATCCCGAGAATGTTCAAGTGAACCTAATCAATAGGGCCCTTAACAAGGACTTTAGTGGTTTTGTTCAAAACTTCAACATGCATTGCTCGGGGAAGACAGCCTCAGAGTTACTCGCATTGCTTGTTGACTATGAGAAAAACCTACCATCTAAGGGCAAGTCACCTACTCCTCAAGTGTTGGCAATTCAAGGAGGTAGGATCCAGAAGAAATCGCATATGAACAAGGGTAAGGGTAAAGGTGATAAAGGCAATCAGGTCATGGCCTATCAACCAAATCCTAAGGTGAATCAGCACCAGCCCAAGAAGAACAAGGTGAGTCCTCCGGGAAAGAAGGATCAGGCTTGTCACCACTGTCATGAAGTAGGGCATTAGAAGAGGAATTGTCTGCTCTACATCAATGATTTGCGACAGAAGAAGCAAAAGAGTAAAGCTAGTAAACCAGCTCTTCAGGTGCGTTCTTTATGATTGAATTATTGATGACGTGGGAATCGAACCAGGTTTTACCTCTCGAGGGATCTCAAGAAGCTTATAACCCCCACCAGGCAGTGTACCTGATCGTTGTAGTATAATATAGTGACAAGTACCGGGGGATTGATCGTTCAGCTTAGGAATAGTGTCGCTAGGATTAGAAAGCCTAAATACTAGTTCTAAAGGTGAGGGATGATTATTTTTGTATTTTATATTTTATAGAAAGCAAGTAAAAATCTCAGGTTTGAAGGATTTGGGCGGAATTAGTTGCTAATCAACTAACCCAATACTAAAGATGCAATCAAAATAAAATACTAGAAATGAAAATAAACTAAATTATACTAAAGTTGTGAGCAATAAGTGGAGAAAATGTGTTTACTTAGATTTCACTACTCCCTAGACATCTGATGCGTGGGAATCGCAATAGGCTTTACCTCTCGAGGGATCTCGAGAAGCTTACAACCCCCACCAGGCAGTGTACCTGATCGTTGTAGTATAGTATAGTGACAAGTACCGGGGGATTGATCGTTCAGCTTAGGAATAGTGTCACTAAGATTAAAAAGCCTAAATACTAGTTCTAAAGGTGAGGGATGATTATTTTTTGTATTTTTATATTTTTATGAAAGCAAGTAAATATCTCGGGTTTGAAGGATTTGGGCGGAATTAGTTGCTATTCAACTAACCCAATACTAAGATGCAATCAAAATAAAATACTAAAAATGAAATTAAGCTAATTAAACTAAGGTTGTGAGCAGTAATTGGAGAAAATGTGTTTACTTAGATTTCATTACTCCCTAGATATCTTTTACACGTTAATTACTTGTTATAATTGCATGGATGATGGATCGTATTCTTTAATACCATTCATGGGGTGGCACACATAACTCCCCAATTCTATGAGCTCTTATCTCCTCCTACACCATGCCCAGCACAACTATAGGGATTGTAAACAGTGGCTCATGCATTAAATACAACCAATAAAGACCTAGTGCACCTCGGTTCATGTTTCTTAAGACGTTCAAGCAGGTTACCAAGTGGAGATCTGCCAGTTTTCTTAAGCCTAACATATAAATCACTCATCCAAGACAAAGATAAACAAGTAATCAACACATAATTAACATCTAGGTTTCATTAGATCTAAGCAAACACAAGATAGATCTAGCCTAGCATGATAGAATTAAGACAAGAACAAGATATAGACAACCAACACATAGACATATTGATTGAATTAGAAGAACACTTATCTTGATTAAACATGCAAGGTATCAAGGGGTTGGAACCCTTGAAAAACCTGTAAAGTTACACCAAAATCGTACTAGGGTTTCTCCCCAAAACTTCTCTCTTTTAATGTGTGAAAATTAGAAAACTATATATAGAAAAATAGGTCTGACGGCGTCAAGAATAAACTTGTGACGCCGTCACCTCGCCGCCAAAACTCTTCTCGGACTGCCTAGATCTACTTCTGACGCCGTCAAGACTTATACACTTCCAGGCCGTCATGACTCTTTTACTCTTGACGCCCTTCCTACGTGACGCCGTCAAATCTGTTCTGGGTCGTCATGGAAATTCATGAAATTTGCTCTTGACGTCGTCAAGGTATTGCTCTTGACGCCGTCACCTACTGTTCCCAGCATGGAAAATTAAGACTTTGGCGTTTTCTTCACTTTTATGCTCCAAAAACGTCCGAATTGCTTCCTTTTCCAGATTTCTCTCCCAAAGTACCTAAAATCACAAAAGGAACGATTTAGGGCAATATTTGATCAAATAAATTCGGATTCGGGCTTAAATGACCCCCTAAAAATGGATCATTTTTCGCCTCATCATATACCCTTACACTTGAGATTTGCTTGTCCTCAAGCAAATGCGCTTTTATTCTACTCAAAAGACAAGTTAGGGGTCATTTAACACTAACATAAAAGTAATTACAACAAATAATCGTTCCACTAAAGACCAATAGACAAGAACGGAGGTCATACACTAGCACCTCACAAATAGTGTTTAGATACTCACATCTCTCGGGTGTAATAAAGTATAAATTACAATATGGAAACGGAAGATATCTCTCACTACCTGTCATAGCAAAATAGATTACCATAGGCTTGGGAAAGGATCAAACCTCCACCACATGGCGTAAGCACCTAGGATAAACTATCAAAGAGGTCTTTTAAAGGGTTGTAACGTTAGGTGTAGGGATATGAAATACACGGTTTTGTTGGATAAAGGAAGTTTTACTGGTGGCGAGTTAACAATCTTAGTCAATTACATGTACAATGTGGCGTTGCTAAGCCAAGACTAGACTCGACTTAAGCTAATAAATGAAAAATAACAAAAACATAAAATGAACATAGAATAAAAAGGGATGGTAGTCCGTATGTTTTTTTCTCTTTTCTTTTTCTATTTTTTTTTTTTTTTTTTTTTTTTTTTTGCATACACTCTTACCCTACCATCCAAAATAGTACATCATAGGGAATGAACATTTCCCTTACACTTGAATCTTTACATACTTTACATATAACTAATCTAATGACTCGAATTAAGAAAATCAAAACACTTGGAGCACTTTTAAGATTAACGTAAATATGGGGGTAATAAATGGTGTTCTTCCCCATTACTCCATAAAATAAGTACTTACCCATGAGTCCCAATCGTCCCAAAACAATATGTACAAGGATATGACTCGACTTAGCAACCATGTAATCAATTAGAAAGTTAACTTAGGGTTTAACAAATAACAATAATGCACTAAAAATGAGCGCATACACGGAAGGCTAAGGCGATTTGGGTGTACATTTAAGTGGGGTGTAACAAATTCTTCCTTTAAGTAAAATGCTTAAAGTTAGAAACGAAAAGATAGGCTCGGAGGGGTGTACTAGGGGTTTCGTGTACTAAAAATGAGTACAACGCTAAGGGTGTGGGAAAAATTAGTTGACTTAACTAGCCAAGTAATATGACTTTAAATGGTCAAGTAATTATGATACGGGTTTAACACAAGGGTGATCCTAATGCCTCTTATCATGTAGTAAATCCTACTACACGAATGTAGTCTCACTAGCGGTCTCGGGATGCATCACTAACGCAAGTTCTAGAATCTAAATGCTACCGGTACACTCATAAGCACTAATAGTAAATGCTTTTCCTATCAAATCTAAAGGCGAACCTCACATATTTGGGTGGAAAATTTTTCTGAATATACGGTTATGTGCTAGTCATACAATCTCCTATCCTTGAGACGCTTGCTATGGCTAAAGTTTCACTCCTAAATGTTGTAAAAAAATTTAAATTTGGCGCTAAAATTGCACTAACAAGTATTGCTCATAGTTTTATTACACATCTACCATCAAACAAAACAAACTCAAGCGAAAATGCATATGTAAGGTATCATCTTTTTACCCTCCCCTTACACTTAAGATGAACATTGTCCCGAATGTTCAAGTAAAGAATGTAAAAGTGAAAAAGTAAAGAGAATGAAATCAAATACTCCCCTGATTCGCTCGGTATGGATAATAGGATGGTCAGGTTAAATCTTCCTCCAAGAGAATGAACAATCAAAGCTTCCCTTCCAGAATATAAATCATCTTCTTGTCATACATAACCTGTAAAACCTGACAAAATAGACAAGACAACCTCGCGTAAAATCGGCGGCATTCTATATAAGTTACTAAATCCTAGAAACAAGATAAGATATAATGCTTGTGGAATGAAGTTTGCAAATCTCCTGGAGATTATAAAAGTTAATAATTCACAAAAACCATAAGACTCCGTTAGAAAAACAAAACCGGTAAAATTTCCAGATTTTAACTCCTGACGCCGTCAAGAGTAAACCCCTGACGCCATCAGAATTGACCTGCAGAAATCCTTATGTTAAGTTTCCGGAAAATTTCTGGAAAAACTTGGTCCTACTTCCTGGAAAATCTGCAACACTTCATTATGACTCAATACAAGCATTTGACTCTAACGAATACGAATACACATGTTCATTTAATATGGTGGAGAATCATGATCGGTTTGTTTCTTAAAAACATATTTGGGGTTTCCCCTTACACTTATCTTTTGCAAAAATACCTTTAGGTGGAGTTAAGACTAGGCCAAAACAACAAAGTAAAGTATTTCCACTATTAAGTTTAGAAACATGATCAACCAACAATAAAAATAAAGCATGCATACGAAAGCAAATAACAAACAAACAAAAATAAAATCACATAAAACATGGGTTGCCTCCCAAGAAGCGCTTTTCTTTATTTACGAGTCTTGTAGCTAGACTCAAGGTCATGGGTTACTACGTGATCTCATCATTTGAAATGATATACCCCATATAGTTGCGATCATTACTGTTATGGTGGTAGTGCCTCAATCTGTCGATACTCGCAATCACCTTCCCACCTAATTTGCTTCTCAAGTTAGCTACCCCATCTTGGCTCAGACCTTCGATTGTGAATGGCCCATACCACCAAGGACTTGGTTTATCGGGTGGTATTGTTGTTTCCAAGTGTCTCAAGAGTACCAAGTTTCCTTCCTTAAATGGTACATGATTATCTATGGGTTGAGTATATTCGAATTCGACCTGAACCTTATTGTTTTTGCTTCTCTCATTTTTGGCTTCCTTATAGCTTTTGATTCTTGCCTCCCATGCAAGAATTTTATTCTGAACACGAATGGGTGTCGTGTCAATGTTGTTTTTGACCTTTCTCCAACTCAAATTCTCATGCTTACTTTGTGGGGTCATGGGGAAGCTAATCTTTCTTTTTCCAGATTTAAGCTCGATCTTCCTACCTTCATAGTTAATGACAGCCTTAGCGGTGGTGAGGAATGGTGACCCAAGGATTATTGGCATGCATCCATCCCCTTTATCATCGATGATCATAAAATCAACAGGGTACATGAATCCTGTGACATTAACTAATACATCTTCTGCGATTCCTAGGGGATATATGTACGAGTGTCCAACGAGAGATAACCTAACACGAGTAGGGGCTGGCATTTTTGACGTTAGTTGGATGTAAATAGTTAGGGGCATAAGATTTACTTCCGATCCTTGGTCGGCGAAAGCACTAAGATGTTTCAAGTCCCCAATGCTTGTTGGTATCTCAAAGTTCCCACATGCTATCTGCTTAGTAGCCACTTTTTGTACCAATAGTCTTTCGAATACTGATCCTCCAGGTAGCGTATCATACTCATCTTTCACTTCTTCCTCATTTTCAGAACCCTGATTCGGAGGTTGGTTACGCCCATCACCCTTAATCCAATTTGTTATGGTGTTTTCGTTTATATCATGTTTCAGGTAGTAGCTCAAAGGTTGGGACTCTGGTGGTTTTTCTAAGGTCTGTTTAGCAGGAGTTTCTACCTTCTCGTTATCTTTTTGGACGATGGTGATGGAGTTAACAAATTGGGTGGTGGGAGTGGCGCTTTCTTTCCTTAGTAGTATTCTTTCGGGGGTTCTCTGGTTGGCATACTCCTCTAATAGACTCATCATCTCATTCATTTTCTCCTGCATTTCCTCTTTCTGCTTATAAACTGCTTCCTCGAATCTAGCAAGCCGATCTGAGTGAGTTGCCATATATTCTCTCATCCTAGCTTCAAACTCCGAACTAAGCTCTTTGGGAGGGGAACAAGGTGGGGAATAGTTCAGAAAAGTCTCGTCGTTTTCTCTAGAGGGTGACTCAGATAATGGTGCCGAAGTTGGTTTTGAGACAGAATTGACAGTAGCCCGTCTAGGACTTAAAGGTCTCCTTTGCCTTTCCTCAAAATAGTCAACTTTTGCCTCGAGTTTGCATAGGAGTTCATCGGGGATTTCGGTGGTTCCTCCAGATGTCGAGACTGCATTGATGGCCGCTTCTATCGTATGATTAAATTCCCACATCTCATGATTATCAACAGCGAGCTCTTCGATAATTGCCCAAGACTCCTCGGCGTTCTTATCACGCAATTTACCTCCCGCGGCCCTGTCGATGGTGCGCTTAGTGTGATAGTCAACATGGCCGTAGAAAATCTGGACTAATAACCAAAGGTTTATGCCATGATGAGGGATCTTGTGGAGGAGATCCTTAAAACGGGCCCAAGCCTCGTAGAAAGTTTCACCCCGCTGTTGTTCAAACATCAAAATGTCCCTTCTAAGCATTGCAGTCTTTTCCGGCGGGAAGAATTGGGTAAGGAAGCGATTGACGAGATTATCCCATGTGGTGATGGATCCCGCGGGTAAACGCTCAAGCCATTGACTAGCTTGATCCCGTAGAGAGAATTGGAATAGGCGTAATCGGGTAGTCTCTCTAGTTTCAACACCTAGGTCTATGGAATCTACGATTTTGAGGAAGTCCTTAAGATGTTGGTTTGGATCTTCGGAACGAAGTCCATGGAATGCACATCCGCTTTGCACCAACCGGATGGTGTCGGATCGCAAGGGGGTCACATTGGCTCCGGTGAGCTCAATGGTGTTTCGGTAGCCTTGGTGGCCAGGTCGGGAATACTCTCCTAAGGTTCGGGGCCTAAGGGGTTCTAATGGTGGGTTTTGTTGTGGTGGGATGACGGGTTCAAAGATGTTCCCGTTGTCCATGGTGTTGGGTGGTTACGAACAAAGGCACAAAGAAATAGATAGACTAAAGAAACCTAAAAATAAAAATAAAATCTTACAAGAAAGGAATCTAGCAAGTAGACCTAATAAAAAGAAATTCTAACCTAGACAATAACTATTCCCCAGGCTGTGGCGCCAAAAACTTGATGCGTGGGAATCGCAACAGGCTTTACCTCTCGAGGGATCTCAAGAAGCTTACAACCCCCACCAGGCAGTGTACCTGATCGTTGTAGTATAGTATAGTGACAAGTACCGGGGGATTGATCGTTCAGCTTAGGAATAGTGTCGCTAGGATTAAAAAGCCTAAATACTAGTTCTAAAGGTGAGGGATGATTATTTTTTGTATTTTTATATTTTTATGGAAGCAAGTAAATATCTCGGGTTTGAAGGATTTGGGCGGAATTAGTTGCTATTCAACTAACCCAATACTAAGATGCAATCAAAATAAAATACTAAAAATGAAATTAAGCTAATTAAACTAAGGTTGTGAGCAGTAATTGGAGAAAATGTGTTTACTTAGATTTCATTACTCCCTAGATATCTTTTACACGTTAATTACTTGTTATAATTGCATGGATGACGGATCGTATTCCTTAATACCATTCATGGGGTGGCACACATAACTCCCCAATTCTATGAGCTCTTATCTCCTCCTACACCATGCCCAGCACAACTATAGGGATTGTAAACAGTGGCTCATGCATTAAATACAACCAATAAAGACCTAGTGCGCCTCGGTTCATGTTTCTTAAGACGTTCAAGCATGTTACCAAGTGGAGATCTGCCAGTTTTCTTAAGCCTAACATATAAATCACTCATCCAAGACAAAGATAAACAAGTAATCAACACATAATTAACATCTAGGTTTCATTAGATCTAAGCAAACACAAGATAGATCTAGCCTAGCATGAAAGAATTAAGACAAGAACAAGATATAGACAACCAACGCATAGACATATTGATTGAATTAGAAGAACACTTATCTTGATTAAATATGCAAGGTATCAAGGGGTTGGAACCCTTGAAAAACCTGTAAAGTTACACCAAAATCGTACTAGGGTTTCTCCCCAAAACTTCTCTCTTTTAATGTGTGAAAATTAGAAAACTATATATATAAAAATAGATCTGACGGCGTCAAGAATAAACTTGTGACGCCGTCACCTCGCCGCCAAAACTCTTCTCGGACTGCCTAGATCTACTTCTGACGCCGTCAAGACTTATACACTTCCAGGCCGTCATGACTCTTTTACTCTTGACGCCCTTCCTACGTGACGCCGTCAAATCTGTTCTGGGTCGTCATGGAAATTCATGAAATTTGCTCTTGACGCCGTCAAGGTATTGCTCTTGACGCCGTCACCTACTGTTCCCAGCATGGAAAATTAAGACTTTGGCGTTTTCTTCACTTTTATGCTCCAAAAACGTCCGAATTGCTTCCTTTTCCAGATTTCTCTCCCAAAGTACCTAAAATCACAAAAGGAACGATTTAGGGCAATATTTGATCAAATAAATTCGGATTCGGGCTTAAATGACCCCCTAAAAACAGATCATTTTTCGCCTCATCAACATCTTTTACACGTTAATTACTTGTTATAATTGCATGGATGACGGATCGTATTCCTTAATACCATTCATGGGGTGGCACACTTAACTCCCCAATTCTATGAGCTCTTATCTCCTCCTACACCATGCCCAGCACAACTATAGGGATTGTAAACAGTGGCTCATGCATTAAATACAACCAATAAAGACCTAGTGCGCCTCGGTTCATGTTTCTTAAGACATTCAAGCATGTTACCAATTGGAGATCTGCCAGTTTTCTTAAGCCTAACATATAAATCATTCATCCAAGACAAGTATAAACAAGTAATCAACATCTAGGTTTCATTAGATCCAAGCAAACACAAGATAGATCTAGCCTAGCATGATGGAATTAAGACAAGAACAAGATATAGACAACCAACACATAGACATATTGATTGAATTGAAAGAACACTTATCTCAATTACACATGCAAGGTATCAAGGGTTTAGAACCCTTGAAAAACCTGTAAAAGTTGCACCAAAATCGTACTTAGGGTTTCTCCAAAACTTCTCTCTTTTTAATGTGAAAATTAGAAAACTATAAATAGGAAAAGGGGTCTGACGGCGTCAAGACCAACCTTGTGACGTCGTCACCTCGCCGCCAAAACTATTCTCGGACTGCCTTGATCTAGATTTGACGCCGTCAAGACTTAATCATTTCCAGGCCGTCATGACTTTTACTCTTGACGCCCTACCTTCGTGACGCTGTCAAATCTGTACTGGGTCGTTATGGAATTTTGCTCTTGACGCCGTCAGGATGTTACTCTTGACGCCGTCACCTACTGTTCCTAGCATGGAAAATTAAGACTTTGGCGTTTTCTTCACTTTTATGCTCCAAAAACGTCCGAATTGTTCCTTTTCCAGATTTCTCTCCCAAAGTACCTAAAATCACAAAAGGAACGATTTAGGGCAATATTTGATCAAATAAATTCGAATTCGGGCTTAAATGACCCCCTAAAAATGGATCATTTTTCGCCTCATCAATTATTTACTCTAACTCGTAAGTTAAATTCCAGGGTATATGATACGAGATGTGGTATTCATATTTGCAATACTATGCAGGGGTTTAGAGTTGAGAGAAGGCTGGCCTATGGAGAACAATTCTTGCACGTGGGTAATGAAGCATATGCAGAAGTTGAAGCTATAGGCATTTATAATTTAGTGTTGCCTTCGGGCTTAGTACTATCTTTAAATAATTGTCATTATGCACCATCAATTGTTAGAGGTGTAATTTCATTTTCATGTTTGTTGAACCTGGGTTTTGAACACAATGTTACTAGCAATGGAATTTCTGTTTCTTCAAATGGTGTTTTTTATTTTAATGCTATTGCTGTGAATGGTGTTTTTGAACTTGATATGAATGACAATAATAATGCTTGTGTTAATAATTCAATGTATAGCATCAACAATAAGAGAATCAAGAAAAGTATGGATTCATCTTATCTTTGGCATTGTCGTCTTTCACACATTAGCAAGGATCGCATGAAAAAGCTGCAACATGATGGGCTTTTAGAAAAGATCAATGATGAATCATTTCATAAGTGCGAATCTTGTATAAGTGGTAAGATGACAAAGAAACCCTTTAACCAAAGGATTGAAAGGGCTACTGATCTACTTGGTCTCATTCACACTGATGTGTGTGGACCACTTAGACATGTGTTAAGGAGAGGTGCTAGCTACTTCATAACATTTACGGATGATTTCAGCCATTATGGTTATGTTTATTTACTTAAACATAAACATGAGGTGTTTGAAACATTCAAAGTGTTTAAAGCTGAAGTAGAGTTGCAACTCGGAAAGAAGATTAAAGCTCTTCTGTCACAACTCACCATTTCAGGTCATTTCAGGTCATTTCAGGTCATTTCGGGAACTTTGGAAAAACACTATTCATAAATCACTATTCATCAAAACACTATTCATCGTTTTACTATTCATCATTTTCGAGGTCATTTTGATATTCTGAGAAACATTTGGGAAATTTACTATTCACTGAACACTATTCATTTCCGGAAAAGTTTTCACTATTCACTTGCATTACTCATTTCATCGTAAATTTAGTTTACGGGTATTCAAATTCGCGTAACCGGATTGGTTTAGGTGCGAATTCATTTCATTAGTGCTAAGGACACTGCATACGGACTAGAGACAGTCTGCATATCATCATAACAGCATTTTCATGTTATACCACTCTTAGGATTTTCAAATTTATATATATTTGATACATTTAACGTTTTTACGTATAAGTATTTATAGTAAACGTTAACACCCGGTTTATACATGACGAATATATCTAAACATTCCCACAATGGTCCCGACACATTTTTATATCCATTTTATCATCATAAAAGTTATAACATTCAATTACCCAGTATTTTGGAAATTTATTTTATTTATAACGTGAACTTATGAATATTACGACGGTTTTCGTGAAAACTAAACAATAATCACCCGAACACTCAGTAATTGTACCCAACATAATTTTAACATTTTTATGACTTTATTAAGTCCCGGTCAACTTCGTTAATATTTATTTCTAGCAAACCCGGTACCCGATTATAACTAATACTTACACCAAAACTACAACTAATACTACACTAACTTATCCTAAGCAAGTCAAAACCGATTTCTCCTCTCCTTTTCACATTGAAAACCAGCCACACACAACCCCCCTCCTAGACCACTTGACTAAATTAACCATGTGCTTTCATTTTATAAAAACCTAAGTATATTTAACTAGTAAATATCTAAGAACCAAAATTGCATTTTACTTGTAATTTTTTTTAGATCAAAAACTCAAAACCTCATCTCTTTCTCTTTGAAACCCACGACCTCCCCCAAGATCCATGATCAAACCATAATTTTTCTTAGTACAAAGCTAAAAAGTTGTTCATTTCATCATTCTAATCAAGAATCATCCAACAAAAACACAAGTAATCCAAGATTTCTCATCCTTTAATCACCTATTATTTCAAAGTGAGTATTCAAATTTATTTTCATGTTTTCTTCTAATTAACACTTATATCTCATGGTAATCATGCTTAATTTCATGCTCATACTAGTTATACCACTTTATTCTTGTATACTTTTGGAACATACAAACCCTAGATTGTGATTTAGGTGTTCTCTTGTTAAATTAACTTGATTTCTAGTCATTAGGAACCCATGGCACCCTAAGAAGGTGTATGGTAGGATTAGATTAGTTTTGTGAAGTTTGCAAGAGTTTTGGTTGAAGTTGGAACTAGTTTTGAACCTTTGAAATAGATTTCTAACAAGTTTATAAACATGCTGTCCCATTTTGTTATTTTCTGGAAAATCAGTAGACACCAAGGAAACTTTGGCAAAATTTTTAGAAAATACTTTCAAAAACGAATCCGTAGGCGAAAGAAGGGATTAAAAAGAGTTAATAACGAAGAAGTTATGATTTTTGCAAGATTGTTGACGAAAAGTATTTTTCTGGAAAATAGTTGTTGTTGGACGTTTTTTCGTCGGTCAAAAAGAGACTTTATACGTAACCCGGAGGAGCCGAGCTTTCCAAAATATATTACTACATACTAAGACGTAACCGTGGATATAAAGAACAAGTAAAACGGACTTATAACGACAAAGATATTCACGTTTCAATATCGGCAAAAACTCACTATAATTGGCAGCTTTTAATAGAAATAATAATGACACTATTTCTACGTACTAAATTCTAGATTTTTAGAAATACTACTAAATTGCCGAAATTTATAACTAACGAAGTACTTATGCTTATGAGCTTATTTTCACGACCATTAGATGTTACTTCAAGGTTTTCAAGACGAAGTATACAACACTAATTTTCTATACGTATATATTACGACAAGTTTACACAAGTCTAGTTAAGACTTATTATTTTTCTCAAGTATGGAATGTATTTTCATAATACTATAACTAGTATATTTCAAGTTATGAGTGGTATAGTTATCATGTGCATGCATATTTCTCTACATCATTTCACGATCTAAATTAGATCATATTCATTCATCATAGGTCGCGGTTGATTTCGTTCCTTGTTGTCCTTATCATTCCGTTGCATTGTACTATCACTTCGAGGTGAGTCATAGCCCCTACTCTTTTAATTGTTCTATCAACTCTTTGGGGGAGATACATGCTACTACTTGCTTACTTGTACAGATTCACATAACATTTATACTTGATAACATTATACTTGATTTCATTATACTTGATGGCGTTATACTTAAACTTGTAAGTCTCTTTGGGATAACACATGCATTGGGTTTCGGAGATGAAGTATAACCAATGCTACTACCTTCCTTCTGAGCAACATAAAGTCTCCTTGGATAACACATGTATTGGGTTTCGGAGATGAAGTGGAACCAATGCCACTACCTTCCTTGTGAGCAACATACTTAAGTGAGGTCTTCGGAGATGAAGTGTAGACTCACTACTAATTGCTTAACTGTTGTTATGAACTTATACATATTTTAATCGTATTATTTTGTAGCAGTGGGTTGTGAACACACAGGTTACAAGTCTCTTATGGCGGGACTTGCAACTGAGTGGATTTACGATGCCTTTGCTGTGTGAACATTCTTTATAGGCTTTTCAACTGTATTAAGACAAACTCTATGAACTCACCAACCTTTGTGTTGACACTTTAAGCATGTTTATCTCAGGTTAGAAGGGCGATAGCAGGTATGTGGAGCTGAGAGTCTTAGGGCATGCTTTTGGAGACTTTCACTTTTATCGTTTACCATTCGATACACTTTAAAAACTTATGTATTATTCTACTTTGGGATCTTTGTTTTGTAAACTATGACTTTTATCTATTCGAATGGTAACTTTTCAAAAACGTCTCATTTAGAGGTCGTTTTCTATATCTTGTACTTTGTGCCCTGAAGTAGCATCCCAATGACACAGTCTTCCGCTGCGGTATTTTGGGGGTGTTACAGATTGGTACCAGAGCCTTGGTTATAGAGAACTAGGTTGTTTTAGAGTCTAGACTATAACTACATACATGTAGACTCTCCTCCCTATCGCCTTGCACTTTACATACACATACGCTTGCTGGTAATTTATTTTTTTTAGACCTACGCTATTAGATACTTTGTAGAAACCGTTAGAAACTAGACTTCCCGGTGACTTTAACACTTAAGGGAGAATCCTTTGTTCCTTTGTACTAAGCGTGACATTCCCTAGATGCCCATTTAAGCAACGTTTACCACTGAGATATGTGTGCCTGGTGATATGTACACTTGTGAAAGGAAGCATTTATAATTGTGGTGGCCAACATAATTATAAGTGCTTCACGACACACGTGGACATATGACTATGCATATGTAGATCGGTGTTGGCACAACTTAGGAAACAACTGGTGGCACGGTATTATATATGAGGATGTTAAGTATAGACTTTGGATAATCAACGGTTTTCCCTCATCTCTGACGTTCACTAAATGTCCTTCCTCTCAGGAAATCATGGCACCAAAGAGAGTGACTCGTAGCTCTGGTCGAGGAGGCGCAACACCAAGGGGTGGAAGGACTGGTGGACGTGGAGGTAGAGGAGGTAGAGGAGCTGCTAATGACACTAGTAACCCAAGTAACGATGGTGGAAGAACTGGTGGGCGTGGAGGTAGAGGAGGTGGTCACGGCGTTGAAAACAATGATAACAACGACGGTAGAAATACTGATTTTGAAGCCATCATCGCTCAACAACTTGAAAACTTTCTCCCCACTATTGTCACTCAAGTTGGCGATCATATGAATAACTTGGCAAACCACGAAAGCGGAATTAACAACACCAATGGTATAGGCCAGAATGGTAATGGCAACAACAACATTAGGACCGGATGCACGTATAAGGAATTTACGTCATGTAAGCCAATTGATTTCGATGGTGTAGGAGGCGCGTTGGTGTATACTCGATGGGTTGAAAAGATGGAGTCGGTGATTGACATTAGTAACTGTGCAGCACATCAAATGGTGAAGTATTCCATGTGCTTACTATCAGGAAAGGCATTGACATGGTGGAATACGCAGATTCAAGCTAGGGGTAGAGCGGCAGCTGTAGGTATGACATGGGACGATTTTAAGGCATTACTGAAGGAGGAATACTGCCCGGATAACGAGATGCAGAAGCTGGAGGATGAACTCTATCATCACTCTATGATAGGGGCTGGACATGCAGCCTATACAGATCGATTCCATGAATTAGCCAGACTAGTTCCACACCTAGTTACCCCTGAGTCCAAGAGGATCGAGAGGTACATATATGGTCTTGTCCCAGAAATTCGTGGGACTGTGAAAACAACTGAGCCTTCTACAATTCAGAGTGCAATATTGAGAGCAGGGACTCTGACAGATGAGATGGTTAAAAATGGAAGCTTGAGGAACAGTGATAAAAGGAAGGGAACAAGCGAGTCAAACAAGCAAATGGGCACAATAGCTGACAACAAAAGGGCAAGGACCTTTGCGGCGACTAGTTCTGGTCAGAAAGAGTATTTAGGCCCGCATCCTAAATGTACGAAATGTAACTTTCATCATCGAAAGATTGCGCCCTGCCGTGTGTGTGCAATTTGCAGACAGTCTAGTCATTTTACAAACCAGTGTAGAGAACTAGTAAATGTGGGCAATATGACGAACAACCAAAGGACATGCTATGAGTGTAACAGCCCGGATCACTTTCGGAACACCTGTCCTAAGTTGAAAAGGAATCTTAACCAAGGAGGCAATCGTCCAAACTTAGCAGCAGCAATTGAAGGGCCACGAGATGAGGCCAATGAGATTCCACCCGCACTTGGCAGAGCTTACTTCCTAGGAAATCCTATCACCCAACATGTCTGTGATAGCACAACGGGTACATTCTCTTGAACAACTAGCGTATTTTTGTAGCACTTAAGTCTTAATATAGGACCTATACACAACATTGACTAATCTGAGACCTAGCAGCATTAACCTTAGTCATATTAACAGTAGTAATTTGATTAGTGTAAGCAATTCCAAAGTCGAGCCAATCTTTCAAAAGATCTTTTTCAAGGATGTTGAATCCAGACCTTGATTTTTAGCTTGGTTCTAGTGACTGTTCTTGTTTGATTGGGTTGCGAAAATCAAGCTAAAAGTTAAAGTCATCACTCAAACCGATTTAGCCTAATCTCATGACTGTTCTTGTTTGATTGGGTTGTGGGATTAAGTGAAAATCGGTTACCTAAAGGATTAACCTAAAGGAGGTCTTTTGAGGATTATGCTCGGGATTGGGAAGGTTTGCCTCATCAAGTCTGACCACGAGAACATACCTAGTTGGATAGGAAACCCACATACATAAGCTTCGACATTTTCTTAAACACACACTTAACTGATTAACATTAACTGAACTTCGGGACGAAGTTCCTTTTAGAGGGGAAGACTGTCACAACTCACCATTTCAGGTCATTTCGGGAACTTTGGAAAAACACTATTCATAAATCACTACTCATCAAAACACTATTCATCGTTTTACTATTCATCATTTTCAAGGTCATTTTGATATTCTGAGAAACATTTGGGAAATTTACTATTCACTAAACACTATTCATTTCCGGAAAAGTTTTCACTATTCACTTGCATTACTCATTTCATCGTAAATTTAGTTTACGGGTATTCAAATTCGCGTAACCGGATTGGTTTAGGTGCGAATTCATTTCATTAGTGCTAAGGACACTGCATACGGACTAGAGACAGTCTGCATATCATCATAACAGCATTTTCATGTTATACCACTCTTAGGATTTTCAAATTTATATATATTTGATACATTTAACGTTTTTACGTATAAGTATTTATAGTAAACGTTAACACCCGGTTTATACATGACGAATATATCTAAACATTCCCACAATGGTCCCGACACATTTTTATATCCATTTTATTATCATAAAAGTTATAACATTCAATTACCCAGTATTTTGGAAATTTATTTTATTTATAACGTGAACTTATGAATATTACGACGGTTTTCGTGAAAACTAAACAATAATCACCCGAACACTCAGTAATTGTACCCAACATAATTTTAACATTTTTATGACTTTATTAAGTCCCGGTCAACTTCGTTAATATTTATTTCTAGCAAACCCGGTACCCGATTATAACTAATACTTACACCAAAACTACAACTAATACTACACTAACTTATCATAAGCAAGTCAAAACCGATTTCTCCTCTCCTTTTCACATTGAAAACCAGCCACACACAACCCCCCTCCTAGACCACTTGACTAAATTAACCATGTGCTTTCATTTTATAAAAACCTAAGTATATTTAACTAGTAAATATCTAAGAACCAAAATTGCATTTTACTTGTAATTTTTTTTAGATCAAAAACTCAAAACCTCATCTCTTTCTCTTTGAAACCCACGACCTCCCCCAAGATCCATGATCAAACCATAATTTTTCTTAGTACAAAGCTACAAAGTTGTTCATTTCATCATTCTAATCAAGAATCATCCAACAAAAACACAAGTAATCCAAGATTTCTCATCCTTTAATCACCTATTATTTCAAAGTGAGTATTCAAATTTATTTTCATGTTTTCTTCTAATTAACACTTATATCTCATGGTAATCATGCTTAATTTCATGCTCATACTAGTTATACCACTTTATTCTTGTATACTTTTTGAACATACAAACCCTAGATTGTGATTTAGGTGTTCTCTTGTTAAATTAACTTGATTTCTAGTCATTAGGAACCCATGGCACCCTAAGAAGGTGTATGGTAGGATTAGATTAGTTTTGTGAAGTTTGCAAGAGTTTTGGTTGAAGTTGGAACTAGTTTTGAACCTTTGAAATAGATTTCTAACAAGTTTATAAACATGCTGTCCCATTTTGTTATTTTCTGGAAAATCAGTAGACACCAAGGAAACTTTGGCAAAATTTTTAGAAAATACTTTCAAAAACGAATCCGTAGGCGAAAGAAGGGATTAAAAAGAGTTAATAACGAAGAAGTTATGATTTTTGCAAGATTGTTGACGAAAAGTATTTTTCTGGAAAATAGTTGCTGTTGGACGTTTTTTCGTCGGTCAAAAAGAGACTTTATACGTAACCCGGAGGAGCCGAGCTTTCCAAAATATATTACTACATACTAAGACGTAACCGTGGATATAAAGAACAAGTAAAACGGACTTATAACGACAAAGATATTCACGTTTCAATATCGGCAAAAACTCACTATAATTGGCAGCTTTTAATAGAAATAATAATGACACTATTTCTACGTACTAAATTCTAGATTTTTAGAAATACTACTAAATTGCCGAAATTTATAACTAACGAAGTACTTATGCTTATGAGCTTATTTTCACGACCATTAGATGTTACTTCAAGGTTTTCAAGACGAAGTATACAACACTAACTTTCTATACGTATATATTACGACAAGTTTACACAAGTCTAGTTAAGACTTATTATTTTTCTCAAGTATGGAATGTATTTTCATAATACTATAACTAGTATATTTCAAGTTATGAGTGGTATAGTTATCATGTGCATGCATATTTCTCTACATCATTTCACGATCTAAATTAGATCATATTCATTCATCATAGGTCGCGGTTGATTTCGTTCCTTGTTGTCCTTATCATTCCGTTGCATTGTACTATCACTTCGAGGTGAGTCATAGCCCCTACTCTTTTAATTGTTCTATCAACTCTTTGGGGGAGATACATGCTACTACTTGCTTACTTGTACAGATTCACATAACATTTATACTTGATAACATTATACTTGATTTCATTATACTTGATGGCGTTATACTTAAACTTGTAAGTCTCTTTGGGATAACACATGCATTGGGTTTCGGAGATGAAGTATAACCAATGCTACTACCTTCCTTCTGAGCAACATAAAGTCTCCTTGGATAACACATGTATTGGGTTTCGGAGATGAAGTGGAACCAATGCCACTACCTTCCTTGTGAGCAACATACTTAAGTGAGGTCTTCGGAGATGAAGTGTAGACTCACTACTAATTGCTTAACTGTTGTTATGAACTTATACATATTTTAATCGTATTATTTTGTAGCAGTGGGTTGTGAACACACAGGTTACAAGTCTCTTATGGCGGGACTTGCAACTGAGTGGATTTACGATGCCTTTGCTGTGTGAACATTCTTTATAGGCTTTTCAACTGTATTAAGACAAACTCTATGAACTCACCAACCTTTGTGTTGACACTTTAAGCATGTTTATCTCAGGTTAGAAGGGCGATAGCAGGTATGTGGAGCTGAGAGTCTTAGGGCATGCTTTTGGAGACTTTCACTTTTATCGTTTACCATTCGATACACTTTAAAAACTTATGTATTATTCTACTTTGGGATCTTTGTTTTGTAAACTATGACTTTTATCTATTCGAATGGTAACTTTTCAAAAACGTCTCATTTAGAGGTCATTTTCTATATCTTGTACTTTGTGCCCTGAAGTAGCATCCCAATGACACAGTCTTCCGCTGCGGTATTTTGGGGGTGTTACATCTTCGATCCGATAGAGGTGGTGAATACATGAGTAAAGAGTTTGTTGATTATTTAGCTAAGGAAGGAATTGTCCAGCACCTTACTTCTCCATATACACCAGAACAAAACGGTGTATCTGAAAGGAGAAATTGTACATTGCAAGATATGATACGATCTATGTTTAATCTAACAACTCTTCCCTTCTCATTCTGGGATTATGCCTTGGAGTCTGCTGTTCGCATTCTTAATATGGTTCCCACAAAGAAGGTTGATAAGACACCATATGAGTTATGGACTGGAAAAGCTCCTAACTTGTCTTATCTTAAGGTATGGGGTTGCGAGGCGTTTGTTAAACGTAACTCGGGTGACAAGCTCAAACAAAGATCTGTAAAGTGCATCTTCGTAGGATACCCAAAGGAAACAATGGGTTACTACTTCTATTATCCTCCTGAGAACAAAGTGTTCGTTGCTAGGTATGGAGACTTCTTAGAGAAGGATCTTATATCTCAAGAATTTAGTGGGAGGATATATGATCTGGAAGAAGATCATAGTGATGCATTACCTTCTGAAAACACTAGCCAACTTCCAGAAGAACCAGAAAGTCTGGGTCCTCCACCAGAAGTTGAAGTGGCTCCCATTCGCAGATCTGTAACGACTGTAAAAGCTCCTGAACATCTATGTCTTAACGTAGAATGTGAGGAATATATACAAGGGGATCTTGATGAACCGCCTAGTTATAAAGCTGCCATTAATAGTCCTAAAAAAGATAAATGGTTAGTTGCTATGAATGGGGAGATGCAATCCATGAGAGATAATGAAGTCTGGATTGAAGTAGACCTTCCTCCTAATGCTATGGTAGTTGGGAGTAAGTGGCTCTTCAAGAAGAAAACTGACATGGATGGCAATGTACACACCTATAAAGCCCGTTTGGTAGCTAAAGGCTTTACACAAACATATGGTGTTGACTACGAGGAGACTTTTTCTCCTGTAGCTGACATTAGGGCTATTAGGATTCTCATAGCTATAGCTGCATACTATGACTATGAGATTTGGCAGATGGATGTCAAAACCGCCTTCTTAAATGGTTGCCTAGATGAAGACATCTATATGGCGCAGCCTGAGGGGTTTGTAAATCCAAAGTTTCCAAATCGTGTATGAAAACTTCAAAGATCCATTTATGGATTGAAGCAAGCATCACGACAATGGAACAAAAGGTTTGATAGTGAAATAAAAAAGTTAGGTTTTACTCAAAATCTTGATGAGCCATGTGTATACCACAAAGCTAGTGGGAGTGAAGTAATTTTCCATATATTGTATGTCGATGACATATTGATCATGGAGAAAGACATTCTAAGTTTGCAGAAAGTCAAGGCATATTTTGGAAAGTGTTTTTCTATGAAAGATTTAGGGGAAGCTGCTTTCATTCTGGGAATTGAGATATATAGAGATAGATCTAAGCGATTAATTGGATTAAGCCAAAGTGCTTACATCGATAAAATATTGAAGAGATTCAGTATATAAGATTCCAAGAAGGGATATTTGCCGATGCAAGAACAACATGGCTTGAGCAAGAAAGTTTGTGCTACAACACCTGAACAGGTGAAACACATGGAGAGAGTCCCTTATGCTTCGGCTGTGGGATCTATTATGTATGCGGATAAAAGCACAAGACCAGATGTGGTGTTTGCTCAGAACTTAACCAGTCGTTATTAGTAGAAGTCGGGTGAAGCTCACTGGATTGCTGTAAAGAATATTCTTAAGTACCTTAGGGCTACTAAAGATATGTTCTTGGTATATGGGGGTGATCCACAAGCAGAACTTGATGTTATAGGTTACTGCGATGCTTCATGGAAAGGTGATAAGGATGATATAAAGTCTCAGACTGGATACGTCTTTGTCATTAATGGAGGAGCTGTGGATTGGAGGAGCAAGAAGCAGAGTACATTAGCGATGTCTGTAGCAGAAGCTAAGTACATAGCTGCATCAGATGCTACAATGGAAGCCGTCTGGATTAGGAAGTTTGTTTCGGGGCTTGGAGTTTTGCCTTCAATTCAATGACCTATAAAAATGTATTGTGACAATTCAGCTGCAATTACATTTGCCAATGAACCTGGAATCATGAAAGGCACCAGAAATTATCTGATCAAATATCACTATGTACGAGAGCAAGTAGAGATTGGAGAGATCGAAGTACTCAAAGTTCAAACAGATGATAACTTAGCAGACCAATTGACAAAACCTCTTCCTGGCACTAAGCTTTATAAGTCAGCTGAAGGAATAGGTCTTCGTAAAGTTGAAAGTTTCATGCCCATTTGTGATTAGTATTTGGATAAAGGATGTAATAGACCATTATTGATTTTTATAAAATTAAGTATTATTTATGTTTATTTATATTGTCTTGTTGAAATATACATATATCATGTTTTTGCATGTTTATATCCTTGGATAATTTTATTATTCTAAATGTGTCTATTGTCGATTAATGATATGGGAATATCATTAAATTAAGACAAATGTTGATATGGTTAAAAGAATATACGTGAAAGTATATTGATGCGTAGTCATACCGATTCACATGATATTCTATGAATAGAATATAGGACTTATCCCAACTACACATGAGATTACTTATGGATCTTGTCATCAAGTAATTCATGAAGGAGTTATCCTCAGACTTGAGATACCAGATAAGAGTCATGGATGTAGTGCATTTTTGTAAGGCAATCTACCGCTTACCATAACTGGGAGTCATAAGGATTGTTTACAGAAGTGTTGCAAAGTCCATGGGTTATTCTTGTAGTCAAGAAAGAATTTGTTCCTTCAAATTTGTTTTGAAGTATAATACTGCTGGGACCTTCGTAGGGTTGACAAAATGTTTGCGTGGCCACGCCCGAAGTCTATTTGGAATACGTTCAGATGTTTTGGTAATTTTGTTCAATCATTTACAATGAGAAACAGAAACATTAATAAAGTGTGACTTAGATCCATATATTTATTAATAGAGTATTAGCAACAAAAGGATAATAATAACGATGAATCGTTAAAGGTTTTCCAGGAAACCTAGCTCAGGTCGGACTGGGGGCATTGGAGTGTTGCAAGACCCCAACCAATGTCATTTTACTGTTAATAGTTAACCAAGTGGGAGTTGTTGAATTATGGTTAATTTATTAACAAGTAAATGTTTAGTATCAAACCCGAGACCTCGGGATTGCACGCAATACAAACGAGAATAAAAGTATAATAATAATTATATTTAGAATTTATTTATATAATTATTATTTAAACAATTAATGGACTTAACGGTCGTTAGTACTTAACCGTATGGACTAACTATCATTAAATAAGAAGTTAAAGGACTAGAGATGAAATATATAGTTAGAAGGATTCGGACGCCCCTCCTTGGGCTTATGGCCGGTCGATCAAGGGAGAGGGGAAACCCAATCCCACTCAAACTTGGAGATCAAGTTTACTTGGCTATATATACAAACTCAAGGGTTATTTGTTTCTCACCTTTTGTGCACACACACCTAACCCTAAAAGTTTTTCTCTCCTTGTTTCTTCCTCTTGGCTGATCGTACATCAACTCCTTGTGTGTGTCGATTTTGCTTATTCCAAAATAATTGTTTTCTTGTTTCTTGCAAAACCTTTTATTCGTTATTAGTTTGTGTGTAAAAGAACGAGGTAATAACTTACTTTAGTTATCACCAAGAGATCGAATAACAAAACTTGGTAAGGTGTTATTCATTGATCTATTGTTCTTCAAGTTCAAGAATCAAGATTTGCTAACGGTACGTTTTCTTTAAGTTTAAGTTAACTATTATGTGTTATACTAATTTTTTACATGCTTCCGCTTTATGTGTACTTTGAATATTGAGTTTTAATGAATGTCATGATTTTCAAATTACAACATACAATATGTCTAAGTTTGTGTTGTTGCTACATGCCTTACTTAATGCTTTATATAATCTCTAGTTCTTGTAAGACTAGTGTTGACACTTTTCATATTATATCACACTTGATCGGGTGTTTGTTACAAAAGTTTTTAAGTTTTTAAATGGAAACATATTCACCTCCCTCTACGGTTTCAACAGTTATCTTAATATGTTAAGTCAAATTAGTAATAATTTATGTCTTATTTTCTTGAAGACTTGAATGTTGCAATTACAATAGTTAATCTGCTTCGATTCACATCAACACCAAACTCACTGCTATCACTATTTCCATCGTATCTTTCAACGTTGTTATAGAAACATCTATAACAAAAGATAAGAAAATTATTATTTTTTTATGAAAAGCAACAACGCAATATATGGTGATTTAGGTTTTTAAAAATGATATGCTTTTCTCTTTCCATCAATTTTTTTCCTGAGTTTACAACATAAATTACAATCACACTCCTCAATATCGTGATTTTGATTACTACCTACAAGCTCCCGTTTATTTAGATCCACTTCCCCCCTTTACTGATTTCACTACCTTTTTGCTTAAACTTCCTTTTTGTAAAGTTTTGTCTCTTTCATGAATAGAAGAATCATGTGAATCATGGTCATTGTCCAAGAGAAGTTCCTCCTTTTGATGTTTTTTCTGCATCTTCACCTGTTTTGCTAGAAGATGGGACAATACCTTCATCTATTTTGATATAATTTGAATGCACATTGAAAGGTGGGGTAATTTCCCCCTCCTCTCGGATACATGAGGTAACTACGAATGCCGGACTCTCCATCCGATTTTCAATGGCGACATTATCTGCTTCAACATCAACATTATATAATTGATTCATCTTAAGAACATGCCTAAACTCGTCGTCTTTTGAATGATCCCAATCTACATTAAGATCAATTTCGTTAAGAGCAATCTTATAGTGAATGTTTTCGACTTTCATGATTCTTTCTTCCGAAATATTAGATAGTTTCTCAGACTCGATGAACACAAGAGCTCTATCTAATCTATTCAAGCCTTCTGAAATACTTGCAAATATAAGTAGATGCCCAACACTATCTACTAACCGTTTGAAGTTGGGTTGAGACCACGCAACCGGAATAAGACCTATAATCTCAATCCTCTATCTTTTCCACTTTGATTATGTCTACATGGATGTCACATTTCACTAAATCCCATTTTTTCCAGTCGACCTCTTGTTCCAAAATAATAACTAGCTCGTATTTTCCCCATCTCAAGATATTTTTAAAAGACAATCCCAATATCAAAATGATACCAGTAGCAGAATCAAACTAGCAGGGAGTCCAATATCAGCAAAATCCTACTAGCAGCATAATCTACTAGTAGCAGAATTCCACTATCAGCAGAATTCACTAGCAGATTCATACTAATAGCAGAATCAATACTAGCAGTAGAATCAGATCAACAGAAACATATTCACACTAGCATAACCACTATTGAGTCAGGGGATTCAGTGACCAAATGGGTGTACACTCAGTATCTCCAAACCCATTACCAGACGTGAATTAATCCTTCAAGTGCACTAAATTTTCCAACAAGTTGCAATTACAACAGTTAATCCGCTTCGATTCACCTCAACATCAAACTCACAACTATCACTATTTCCATCGTTGATGACGTATAGTCCGGATTCGGGTTGCGAACCCAACCAACACTTAAGCCCATAACAAATGGGCCACTACGATAACAGTTTGGGCTCATGTAAGCCCAAACCCAAGGTTATTTATGGAGTTGATACAAGATATCTTCTATTAACAAAGTATATATCGGATAACCGTGACAAGCTGTGTACGATGAAGTTTGAGGAACACGAAATCAACAAGGATTTCATGTCTATATATAGAGGGCACCCTAGCCCTCACAAAGGTACGAGATACAAACCCTAACTCTTCAACTAAACCCTAAAAACCGATTACTTACTCTCACGCCGGAGGATAATCATGGGAGACAATCCCACGATAAGCCTAACGGTGTTTCTTTGCTTTCTTGGTGCGCAGGTTACAAGCATCAAGGTCAAATTGATACGGAAATAAGGAACGCCCAACTTTTGTATCAACAAGTGGCGCCATCCGTGGGACCCTACACTAAGGATTCTACAGTGAACTAGGATGACAAATTCTGGAAACCTAAACCAGATCGCTGGAACAACCAGCGCGCCTATGAACCAGGGGTTAAGTCCAGATCTGGCCCTTACCTCATTAGGACCATTCGCGGAGGCTACCCGTAACACTGCTACGACCTTGGGTGCGAATAACACTCTCTTCGCCAACCCCCACCTAACAGTCCCGGAAGATGCACCGAATGCGCCTATTAGAAACAAGGGCCCTGAGGTAGAAACAATCATCCTCGCGCTTGAAGGGATTGCACCTGAATTAGAGCCAAGTGACTTCATAACTCAGAATTATGAAACTTTGGCTACCCTCATGCAAGAAGAAGTGAAAAGGAGGTCAGGTCAGGACCTGCGCCATCATAGGAAAGGGCGCAGGAATGACAATTGTCGACACCCAATATCTACTGGAGTCAAAAGGCAAAGGATAGACGATGAAGAATCCGATCCCCGATATATGGGAAAGCATGGGGATAATGGAATGCGCACCCAGATCCATACCAGGTGTGACAGGCGCAGATACACCCCAAGGGAAAGCCCCTTAGGCTCAGATTCCATGGACAGCTGGCACAAGCGCCGTGAAAGAACAAATTCGGATTCTGGGGATAGTAGAGGCAAGCGCCAAAAAAGTGTGAGTATATCATCAACTGATTCCTCATACGACGGGGAGCCAGACCGCGGGAAATCTAAAAGAAAAGACCGTGATCAAAAAGATGATCACATGCCTTGCTCCTTGCGACGTAAAAAGGCTGATGCATTCATTCGGCACATCAGTGATTTTTCAGAAAAAAAGAGAAGGCGCAGGCCCACTAACGTCAAAACTTATGACAGGACAGGTGATCTTGACGATCACTTAAAAATTTTCGAATCAGCCGCCGCTATTGAAAATCCTACGATAGTAGGGAACGCGTGGAAATGGTTCAATGAAATCACACGAAAAAGCATCAATGGGTTTGAAGGGTTACGAAAGGCATTTCGTCTAAACTATATTCAAGGAGAAGTTGCAGTTACGGATAACAAAAAAGACAAGGCAAACCGCATATCGTAAGAACATCCCAGGAAACAATCCAATGACCATAGTAGTCAACACAGAAAGAGCTACCATAGTGAAAGAGGAGGACAAGGGAACGACAAGTATACCTCTCTAACAAAAACTCCAAAGGAGATATTCGCAACGGAAGAACTTCCCAAAACCAGCACCCATGCGCACACCAGAAGAGCAGCGCACAGGAAAGGGGCACTGCGAATATCATGGACAGAAGGGCCATAACACTGACGATTGCATACAGCCGCGCCAACTTATTGAGAAGTTGGTAAAATAAGGCATACTGAGCCATCTGGTAAGAAATATCAAGGAGGGGAAAGAGAAACAACAACCTGAAAGTAATACGGAGGCAGCAAGAGACAAGACTGACACTATCTGCATGATACAATCATGGCAGTGGAACACCAAGCGGAAAGTTAGCCAAAGATTCTCTTGCGAAAAGGAAATCTCCTACCCCACCTTGACTAAAGATAACACAGTTGCGGAACCACTCATCATTGAAATAAATGCGGCGGGTCACGATATCCACCGCATGTATGTTGATGGAGGCGTATCCGCAGATGTAATGTACGAACATTGCTTCACAAGGCTAAGACCTGAAGTACAAAGACAGCTAATCACGGCTATAATGCCGCTGACTGGTTTCACAGGAGAAAAAATATGGCCGATGAGGCAAATACGACTACAAGTAGTCGTTGGTAACAAAGAACATTCTTCTACAGCATGGATGAATTTCGTAGTAATCAGATCCCCCTCACCATACAATGGCATCATAAGGAGATCAGGAATATCAACCATACGCGCAGTGCCATCCACAGCACATGGGATGCTCAAATTCCCAGTGGAAGGCGGCATCGTTACCCTCTACACCACTACGATACCACCTGAAGAGTGTAACACAATCACAAATGAAGTGCATCACAAGCCAGAAGAGCGCAAAGATAAGGTAACAAACATACAGGTAGCAATCCATCCTGATTACCCGAAACAACAAGTTTCAATTGGGGGATCACTGTCTGATAAGGGCAGAGATGCCGTATGCGCACTCTTGCAAAAGAACCTACATATTTTTGCATGGGAACCTAAACATATGACTGGCGTACCGCGCTCGATCTCAGAACACAAATTACAAATCCGACAAGGATATTCCCCAGTTCGGCAGAAAAAGCGAGGTCAAGCTCCAGAGCGCGCGAAAGACATTCTAGAGGAAGTACACAAACTTGTGGACGCTAGAATCATGCGCGAAGTTTACTATCACGACTGGCTCTCCAACCTAGTAATGGTAGAAAAGAGTGATGGCAGCCGGCGAATGTGTGTAGATTTCACAGATCTCAACAAAGCATGCCCACAAGACTGCTACCCACTACCAGAGATAGACTAGTGGAGTCCCTATGCGGATACCCTTTCAAGTGCTTCTTAGATGCATACAAAGGATACCACCAGATCCAGATGGCTAAGGAAGATGAGGAAAAGACAGCTTTTCACACAAGTCAAGGGGTCTATTGCTACACAAAGATGCCTTTCGGCTTAAAAAATGCGGGCGCCACTTATCAGCGACTGGTTGATAATGCATTTGAGAAGCAAGTGGGCCGCAACCTGGAAGTTTATGTAGATGACCTAGTCATCAAAAGCCATACTGAAGACGAGTTGGTCCAAGACATCGAAGAAACATTTAGGACCCTAGAAAGAATCAACATGAAGTTGAATCCCAAAAAATGTACTTTCGGTGCAACAGAAGGGAAGTTTCTCGGATACTTGATCGAACCTGATGGCATCAAGCCGTGTCCAGAAAAAACAAAAGCCGTTATGGAACTTCCTTCACCCCGCACCTTGAAAGAAATCCAGTCGCTAAATGGAAAGTTAGCCGGCTTGAATAGATTCCTATCCAAGTCAGCAGAAAAATCACTCCCACTCTTTAAAACACTTAAAAAGTGTACGAAGAAGGGATATTTCCGTTGGACTACCGAAGCAGAAGAAGCTTTTGTACAGCTCAAGCAACACCTAGCAGCGCTTCCCAAATTAGTCGCACCCCGACCAGGGGAAGAGTTAATAATTTACCTATCCGCGACTCATGGAGCAGTCAGCGCAGAGTTACTCACGGAAAGAGATTCCATTCAAACACCAGTGTACTTTGTGAGCAAAGCGCTAAAAAAGACGGAGGTTAACTACAACCCAATGGAGAAGTTGGTCTTAGCTTTGGTATTTGCCGCCAAAAGACTGTGCAGGTACTTCCAGGCGCATCCAATAGCGGTGATTACAGACCAACCAATTAAACAAGTTATCTCCAAACCAGACGCATCGGAACGACTACAAAAGTGGAGCGTACTACTCAGCTAATATAATATTTCCTACAGACCGTGCACCGCGGTTAAGGGACAGATACTGGCAGACTTTATCATAGAAAAGCCAGATACAGATGCCGATACCCCACAGAATAAAGCAGAATTACAAGACCCATGGATACTGTTCACGGATGGGTCCTCATGCGTGGATGGATCAGGCGCAGGTCTCATCCTGACCAACCCAGAGGGAATGGAATTCACTTACGCAGTGTGTTTTGAATTCACAGCCACGAACAACGAGGCAGAGTATGAAGCTCTAATTGTTGGGCTGCGCATTGCAACTCGCATGGGTGTACGCAACCTGGAAGCAAATGTCGACTCCCGATTAGTAGCAAACCATGTATTGGGTGAATATGTGGCTAAAGAAGATAACATGATTCAATATCTGGCCAAAACCAAGTCCCTAATACAAGGTTTTGACAGATTTACGATCAAACAAGTACCTAGGGGAGAAAATAAGAAACCAGACGCGTTGAGCAAGATCGCATCTACAAGTTTTGCACACCAGTCCAAACAGGTAATGGTGGAGATCCTAAAGAACAAGTCAATTTCTGAAATGGAGATATCCACGGTAGTAGAGGAACAGGATCCTACGTGGATGACTCCTATCGTTGACTTCATCAGCAAAGGAATATTACCCCAAGAGCAAAAGGACGCTCGCAGGATACGACGAATAGCGCAGAGGTTTGAACTTCGAGATGGTATCCTATATCGACGATCCTTTCTACAACCATGGTTCAGATGCGTTGGACCCCTTCAGGCAGATTACGTACTCCGGGAAATCCATTCAGGATCATGCAGCATGCACTCTGGATCACGGTCTGTTGTGGCGTGCGCCCTCCGATCAGGATATTACTGGCCTACTATGCATCGCGACGCGCGCGACATGATTAGGAAATGCAAGGACTGCCAGGTCCATCGACACATTCCGCGCCGACCACAACAAGAGTTGACGCCTATCACTTCGCCGTAGCCATTTTATAAATGGGGTATCGACATTGCAGGACCATTTCCTGTGGCAGCAGGAGGATTAAAGTTTCTCATTGTAGCCATAGATTACTTCACCAAATGGATTGAAGCAAAAAGTGTAGCGACAATCACAGGTAACCAAGTAAAACGCTTCGTTTGGGACAACATTGTATGCCGCTTTGGATTACCTGGAGAAATCATTTCAGACAATGGAAAACAATTCCGCGATAATCCATTCAAAGACTGGTGCGCAGATTTGAATATCATACAACATTTCGCATCAGTCAAACATCCACAAACCAATGGCCTGGTCGAACGCGCGAATCGCAGCCTAGGCGAAGGAATTAAAGCATGCCTAGACAGACAACAAGGAAGATGGGTGGAAGAACTGTCGCACATCTTATCGGCGCACCGCACGACTATCAAGGTTAGCAACGGGGATACTCCTTTCGCTCTCGTCTATGGGACAGAAGCCATCATACCAGCTGAAATTGGGATGCCAACTATCCGCACAGCGGAAGTCAACGTTGCAACAAATGACGAAGAACGTTGCATAGACCTGGACTTACTAGAAGAAAGACGCGAGCACGCAGCCATCCGAGAAGAAAAAGCCAAATCAAAAATGAAGGGATACTACGATGCAAAAGTAAAAAATACTTCATTTAGACTAGGCGACTTCGTGTACCGCGCTAACGATGCAAGCCACGCAGAAGATACAGGAAAGCTTGGACCAAAGTGGGAAGGGTCTTATGAGGTCGTGGAATCACTAGGAAACGGTGCTTACAAACTGCGTAATACCGATGGCCATGAGCTACAACGCACATGGAACATCTGCAACCTTAAGAGATGCTATCTCTAGGAGTGGCCACGGCCCAACACATGGACATCGCTGCACTCTAGTACGTGCCAAATAAAGGTCCGTGTACTTCTACTTTTTTTATTTTTTCTTTTTTCAAAAACTTGCAAGTATTAATAAAACGTCGCGGTTTCTAGCTAATCCCGCGACCCATTTACCTTTATTGATCACATATTATTTATATCTCAATTATTGTTATTATCTTACTTTTTTCGCCTACACGGCGTGCCCACATGGCATGCATGCACTTATTAAGACCCACGCTGGCACAAGGATATGTAAACCTACTAAATAACTCGTTGAGTAAGAGGGTTGCAAACCCATCAACAATGGATCACGTATCCTTTTTAAACACCTTACTCTCAAGACGTAGGGGTAAGTATGGTGTACATCCCACGATGGATGCGCACCAAAGCACACAGTGCGCGTTTAACAACCTAAGATTCAAGACTCTTGACTCATTAAAAATGGTATTTACAGTACGCTGCATGCCTCTCTACACATTTGTTAAAAACTCATACACGACTATGATAACGTACGTTTTGAAACTTAGATATCTTTAATATAAAGATATATAACTAAGAACAATCATACTCGATACCCATAGAAACATAAAACTTTATTATGAACAACATGTTTATATATAGAGTAGATTCAACGTGCACAAGTGCTACAAAAAGTTAAATCTATTATAAACAAAAAGGCAAGAGGAAAAGATAACTAAAGGCTATGAGCATGCCTCAATCCGGAGCTGCTAGCTTGGCGAGCAACGTTTCTAGCCTCGGAAAGCCTCGCTAGTATCTCCACATCCTTCTGCGCCAAAGTTGGCACACAAACAGGCACTCCATTAGACCTGGGAAGGTGCGTTGCCCCAAGACCACAAAGGGTGGCCTTCCCCTTTACGCCCTTCTTCCTCGTGACTCTCATATAATGAGCTTCCAAGGACTTCTTCAATGAAACTTCTTTCTGAAGGGCGAAAGGGTTCAGGATATCATGGGGACGAGCAAACACAGGAACCTTCAGCTGCGACAAGTCAGGCTTCAAGTGGTAATCCGGTTGCGCCTCGGCGTTCTCACCACTATGCCTAGCGAGAGTTAAACCTTCCATAATCAAACTTATCGGGTAGTCTTGGTCGCGCTCAATCATTCTAATATGCGGAAGCTCCAATAACTTCAGTCTTCCCATAGCAGCAACAAGCTCGTCATACGCGCCAGCATTATACCCAGGTACTTGATCAACAGGCATCTCAACCACTTTGCTCTCGCACAACTCTTCTATGGCTTGCGCTTTACCACGTGCTATGGCACGATTCACCACATCCCCAAACGCGCCTGTCACCTCCGGAGACTCCAAGACTTGCATCGCAGCAAGACGAAGACCATGGCTTATTAGCCATCTGCAAAATAAAAACAATTATGTCACGGACATATACCTACAAGCTTTGGAAGAATAACAAGCAGTGTAAAGGAAATAAAATACACTACCTGCATTCAGAAACAGCGGACACTAGATGGGGATACAATTCTTCGTCGAATTCAAGACTAAGCTTCCGCAGCTTCATCTCCTCAGCCTCCATAAGGCTCAGAACAGCCTTGCGAAAATCCTCCAAGTCAGCAAAGAGCTTCTCTCGGCCTTGCTGCAGGTATTTCAGGGCCCAAAAGCAGTTAGCCTTGCGCTCTGCAAGCACAGAGCGTTCTTGGCTCACTTGGGCAAGGAGCGACATCTTCTCATCCGCGAGCTTCCTCGCAGACTCACTAACGGATGCTACTTCAGCACGCGCATCAGCCAACTGCGCCCTTAGAACGGCTATCTCCTCATCTTTGACGGATACGCGGCTACTTTCACCACCATATCGAGACTGTAACCGCGCAATCAACACGGCCTAATGAGACGTGGCTAACTCAAGCTCCTCAACAAGGATATATGTGGGAACACCTTTGAAACCCTCAGGCTCAGACTCTTACTCTTGATCCCTATGCGACTGCGCTTCATCTCCTACAGCCTCAAGACTGCAAGAAAAGAAAACAACGGTGCTAAAATCAATCTATGAAAAGCGCGGATTATAAATTAGCACTGGAATGAAAAACACTTACTGAGAAGGAGTAGTCTTCGCTGGCGACTCATCCTCTTCTGCAGATGATTCCCCATCAGACAGCACAGGGCGCCTTCTCTTGGAAGTGCTAGTTCTATCATCTCCATCAGCTGCCTTGCGCTTTAAACTTTGGCTACTCTCATGCTCAGGCTTGGAGACACCCACGGACTCCGACGACGCAGTCCGCGACAATTCAACTATGGATTTGGAAAAACTCTGATTGGGTTGAGTCACAGTAACAACAGGAGGCATCTCCTCTGGCTCCACATGAGCTATTTCCATAACGCACCCTGCCGTAGCATCCAGTATAGGCTGCTCACCCTCCCTCAAGGGGTGCACACCTATGGTTGCCTGCGTAGGCTTGGCTAAGCGAACATCACCAAAAAGATCCATCTCTGCACGCAAATAGCAAACAAACATGGTTAGATAAATTATAAAAAGATGTATGCGCACTCACATAGCAAAAGAGGAAGGATAGATGAGCACCCACCCCGACCATTCGCATCCAAAAAAGTTGGCACTTCATCTGGACCACCAAAGAAGTTGCGACTGATGCCCATGTGCACCAGAAACTCTTCTGGATACACCATGATGGGGAGGCGGTTGCCATTAATCATATCCGCATCTCCTTGGTCAAAGGTCCCAGGGGTAGGGCACTCATCCTTTGCTAAAGAATCTCGAGTATAAAACGGGAAATCCCACGGGAAAAACAAAGCATCTATCCAAAAGAAGAACTCTCTCCATTCCTTAAGCGCATCCACCTTCTCCGTATAGCATTGCAGCTTGCCCGGGCGCTTGGAGAATGACACCCATCTGTTTGACCACGACGTGTGGTAAAACTCACGAAAGAGATGAATGGTGGAATCTATCACTAATAAGCGACAATTCACTTCAAAGTTTGTCACTTTCGCTGCACCTATGCGGTGCAGCTGAGAGATATGAAGACGATAAAAGTTCAAAATATCACACAAGAACAGGGACATAGGAACACGCTGATTTGTGAAATCGAAAAATCGCGTGTGTACCCCAACTTTTCCTACGGGAAAATCAGCGATAGATGCACCCGCTGCCGGAACAACCGGATCCAACGCAAGCGGAATATAGTAATCTGAAGAGAACTAACGCAAGTCATCCTCGGATAGATCAGAGAAAAAAACGTTTAATTGCTTAACCATGGTTAAGAAACAATTAATTACACGCACGCGCTAATACCTTGGCAACTGTTGATTTCTGGGCTGCTACTTGGAAGGTTTAAAAATGGTGGATAGCCGATATTTTTACTGTAATTGACACAGTAAAATAAGGGGAAGACTTTATAGGGTTATTACCCTCAAGGATGATCGGCACGTGTCCCCACTTGCCCTAATCGTGTGGCAGGAAGGCAAAGAGGTATGACACGTCTCGTCCCCTTTTTCACGACTTACTAGGGATAAATTTGTGGACTGGATTCATTGGTAAAAACCCTTGGGCGGGAAACGTTTGGACCTTTCCCGCTACGCTTCTTCGAGAACTTTTTTACCTCGATTGATAGTCTAGCATTCGCAGAGTACGCACCGCGAATACTAGACTGGGGGGACATGATGACGTATAGTCCGGATTCGGGTTGCGAACTTGATGAACTCAAATAAGTACATATATATACCATCATTTATCCTATCTAATTGACCTGTTTTATTATATTATGTATGAGAATTGGTGCTTTTATGTTTACTTTTGTAATTCTCAGGTAAAAACAGGTATTTGGTGAAAGTTGGCGATTTTGGACTAATTATGGAGCAAAACGAGCAAGATGTCAAAAGTCTACTGAAATCCAGAAGATGCGCCGTATCTCACTCAACAGATACGACGCAATATCATACTTAGATGAATTCGAAGACCATTGCCTGACTTTGAAGAATGCGCCGCATGTCATTCTGACATGCGTCGCATATGAAACTTTGGTCAACGAAGAAGATCAAGCTTGTTCTACTCCAGATACGCCGCATATACTTTTGATACACGGCGCATCACTATCAAGATTTCACCAGATAAAGATCCAAGACTGATAATATACATGCGCCGCATACGAAGATCAAGTTACGCCGCATCTGAAGACGGTGTACGAATATTCCAGAATATATTAATCTTGGACCCCACGCGAAGTTAAGTCAATGCGCAACATCTACCATTACATGCGCCGCATCGATCCCTCAGACAGAAGACTATAAATACCCCAAGACCATACAAATTTAAGAGACCTTTTACCAAACCTTAAAGACGATTTCAGAAGAAGAAGGTGCATAAGACACACCAAACAGAAGATACTAGAGCTGTAAGAAGGTCCTGCAATGTATTTAATTCATTAAGTAGTTTTGTTTTATTGTCTTAGTCACCTTTAATCCATCAGGATTGATGGCCGGTATTTCGCGATAACGACCGATTGCCCGCCTTAAAATTGCTTTCCCATCGATTAAAGTTTATATGTTGATGTCTTTGGTAACTTTTATTAGTGCATTGATAACCTCTGTGTCTAGCTGAGCATTGATCAGGTCGTTATGCCTCTTTCCTCGCCTATTTATTCTAATGTCTTTAGAAAAGTAGGATAGTCATAAGTAATCATTAATAGTTTACTCGCCGATAAGATTAGAGCCAACGAGAAAGATTTAATTATATACACTTCATATAAAACTAGCAATAAAACAAGTGACAAACTATCTTAATCATAAGGACATGACTTCTTATTGTCTCAAGTATCTATTTGTGTACATGCTTACTTCTCTGTGTATCGTAGTAATTGGTCAGTAGTTTAGGAGTAGTTTAGTTAGTTTAATCATAACCAAAACCGTGCCAGTCTCACAGGCTGAAACCACCTTGCGTTAGATTAGGTTGTATAGCTAACCTAGATTGTAAAGTTAACTTAGATATTAAAATACTGATCAGAATAACTAGATAATACATTCCACTCTTAGTGATCGACACTCTGCTTACCACTATATACATACTGACCGGGTACACTGCTCGTTAAGTGTGTGTGTGTTATTGATAAGTCGGCTAAATATAAATGTAAAACTTGAATAGGCATTAACACTGCTAAAATGCGTAACTATACTACACGACACGCAAACGCATCAAGTTTTTGGCGTCATTGCCGTGGAGTGAATAGTTATTATCTGTTAATTTGAAAAGTATTTTAATTAGATTTGTAATTGTATATTAGGTTTTAGATTGTAACTTTGTTGTATATTAGATAGATTGCATTCATTGTATAATTTGCATATTTTCTGTTTTTGTGTGTTTTATTTTTCTGTATTTTTGTGTGTTTTTGTTTATTTTTGTTTTTCTTTTTATTTTTCTGTATATTTTCTGCATTCTGCTGTCGTTGTATGCTGTCGTTGTATTGTGCTGATACAAACGATACGGCGGATCTGATTTATCAGATACGGCGTATTGCGTTTTTCTTTAAATATACAACGCGTTTAATAAATTCGAGTACGACGCATCTTTCCCCAAGATACGGCGTATTCTGTTTTTAATAAGAACTTTTTCTAAACCCTAACGCCATACGACGCATCTGTTTTCACAGATACGGAGTATTTACCTTTAAAATTAAAAACAGTTTTATCGAATTATTAAACTTAAGCGACGCATCGATTTTCATCGATGCGACGCATCTTCTGAAATCAAAAATATTAAATTTCGAATCATAACGAAAATACGGCGCATTAACTTCTGTTAATACGGCGCATTTAAATTTAATAAATTTAATCAATTTTTGATAATAATTTGATACGGCGCATTCTAATTCATAAGCGGTGTATCTGTTTTCTGAATAAAAGTCTGATTTAATTTTAACGTTTAACGATACAGCGTATCCAATTTTCTGGATACGGCGCATCGTCTGCAGATATCAGCAACTTTTATCTTTCTCAATCCCGAACTGAAAATATTCTTACTTACCTTTACTTTAAGAAGTTTTTACTTTGAAATTTCCCTGTGTTTGATTTTCAGGAACAATGTTTGATATTTTCCCCAACTGGTTCGGACGATCTCGTAAGAACCTCACCATGGAAGAGTTTGCACTACTAATCGCTCAAGCTAATGAAAAAGAACATCATGAAGCAAGAACTTTTATCAATGAATTCAAGGGTAGTCATGAGCTGTTACTGAAGGAACAAAACAACATGTTCATCACATATGTGAACCATTCCGTTTTAAGGATGGAAGTAGTGAGTGGCCAACTTGTGATTAGAAATATGACAAAACCTGTAATGGGGGAAGTATAATTGGGATGAAACGAGTTGGAAACGATGTACACTTCGAAGATTATGATTGGTATGAAAAGGTTGAAGATTGCCCGCGTAAAGCTGAAGCCCTACAAAAGAAAGGTAGAATCGAATATTTAATGAAACTAAGGGGAATATCAAATACTACTTTCTGGGAATGGGTGCACAGAGAATGTGATGACTACACGAAACTTGATCGATGCCTACAATGGAAGCTAAAACGGAAATGGGACGAGATCCAAGATTATTATCAATCCGTTAATTTGGTTAATTATTATCCTTATAATAATTGCAAAGAGGCGCGAGGAAAGTTAAAAGGGGAACTTGATGATTGCTTGAATAAGGATCCTTATTTTGAGATTGTTGACAAACACAATGAAGAATTCAGCAAGGAAAGATGTCAACAACTTGGGATCACTGTTAGGTTCCCATTTGATGAACACACAAGTATATAGTGATAGAATGAGATAGATATAAGGTTTTGTTGATTAGATCAAGTAAGAAGGATAAAAGAGCAAGAGTTTCTTTAAGGAAATGAAATAACCAAAAATTATTATGAGTACATAAGGCCTCTATTTATAGGAGAGGAGCTAGGGCAACACTCCCTACTCCCTCCCATCTCATACGTTTGGGCCTCAAGGCCCATTGGACCTTTACTTAACTGAACATAATAAATAAACTAAACATAAATGTTACTTAGCAACCTATACTTATTACAAATGACCGAGACTTGTTGGAATGTGTGAAACGTGTTCCTAACAATCTCCCCTTAAGGATCGGTTGTTTGAATTTATGTGAATGATAGTCGTGGTCACTTAGGTTGCTTGATGTCTTCATCTTTGTCTTTAATCTTTGACATTCATAGCTTTTGACGTCTTCAAAATATTTGATAAGAGAGTCATCTTTCTTTGTTCTTTGTTCTTTGTTGATGTGATTGAGATGGTGAAAATGATGGTGATGGTGATGTTGTCATGTCTTTATCTGCAACTCGTCACTTCCGCGTCTTTGGTGGTCGTCCTCCATTCCAACATGCTCATACGTCTTTGGACATTGTGAGTGATCTGATAGAAGTTCCCGTTCATAAGCTTTGATCTTTATCTCTTAATCTTTGAAGATTCTTCTTTTTGGCGTAGAATCTTACTTTGACATTTGTGTTGCATAGATCATTGAGGGAGCTTTCTTTATCTTAACATGACGTATGTATGAGCACGTGGAATCCAGCAGCAAGGTGATCGTCAACAAGAAAACAATGCAAACGGTTAGTAATAATCAACCGGTACTTACAGGTTCGGAATTAGAGATCGTCAACAGCATAGTGTGAAGATTCCTTCTAATCCTTACCATGGCCGTTCCTGAATCAGATACCCCTTGGAAAAGGGCTTACGAGATCTACCGAAGTACATCAATGATTCAGGTGAGTCGCTAGAGATCACCCTACGACTGTAGACCGTTATGGAATACCACCGCGAACACTAAGCGTAATTCACAAGGAATTACCGAAGTGACCTGCTGTCAGGGCTGATTGATGTTGACCCTGGCAGGAGTTTCCATTCAATCACTGAGAAGCACATTTGTACATTCTCTCATAAATGTTCTGGCAGATTGCTATGATCTGCGTAGGACTCGATAATTTACATCTGGTGTTCATTGATGTAGAACAACCAGTGTAGAAAGATTAAGTGTTCCTACGAGATATTATGATGTTATCTCATGGCTCTAGACTCGATAAGTGCTCAATTTGGTTCCTATGCGGAGATTAGAGAGAGGTCTCCTGTTTCAATACCAACCAACTCTAAGAGAAGGTCGATAGATTACAACGGTTCCCTGTGAGAGTGAAACAAGCTCTTTTAAGAAAACTTGAGTGGTTTAGAAGGTTTAGTGCATGCATCACTGGGTCCATGACGACTTTGTTCTTCAATACCAGTGTTACCTTAGTAACAACCAGTAGCAGATGAATTGAACCCGGTGTCTGTCCTAAGGTTGATTAATTTGGAGGGCTATTTCTTTTCACCCTTTTCTTTACATTTATTTTTAATTCTTCAACCCTTTCTTTCTCCTCACTCTTTACTCCTTTTTTTCATATCATACCTAAGGACTTCTATTTCTAGACTATTGGTGTTGTCCTTGGGTAGATCCCTGGCGGATCATAGGATGGTTATTCCTAACCTTAGCCACCTTATAACTTCATGACTATCCTATTATGCCAGTTAAACCAAATTATCTGAAATTCCACTCAAAGTGTTTATGATTATGAAGCATATTTGATAACACTTCGAGGGTTTTGATTTCATTTATGAAGGACTCCCCCTTCACATGTGCTCATGTATTAATTCAGAAATTTGCACATGCAGGAGTAGTGAGCACTTTGTATGAATTGATCCACTTTCAGTGTACATGACCGATTCGAGACACGCTTACATCACTAGTTAGACTAGCTTGAAGTTATTACCCGTCCTGGTCATATCCACCGAAAGCTTCTCGGAATGGTACTATCTACTTCGACAAATCCTTTTCGAGACACGCTTACGTGGTTAAGTTAAAGAGATGCATTGTCAGCTTTTAGGTGACAACTAGCTCTAATAACTAACTTGATGTTATTACCCGTCGAGGATAAGTCTTTTCGAATACTAACATTTGTTTCGTCAATTTCTGGGTCAATTCTGAGTCGAGCTCTTATGAGTTTCATCTTTAGCATTCATGACATCAATATTTACACCATATTTTAATCACATTTTATCTTTTTCCCCCTCAAAAATAGCATATCAAATGTTGTTTTAGTTAAACTTTGATTAAAATATGCTTTTTGAGTCTTTGTGGGAAGAATCCATCAAGAACTTTGAACATTTAAGAATGATGATTTTGTTTTTGGTACAAGTACTCCCCCTCAACAAGTGAATACCGTTTGAGGAGAAATACTTCTCTTTTGAGCAAAGTTGTAAGAAAAACTGAAAGGTTTGGTTAACTTTACTCAAAAGTAAGAAGCTTTCGCTCCTTATGTGAGGATTGAGGCACTGAAGCGTACCTCAGGGTCCTTTCTTTACAAGTTCGGGTTGTACACTGTTATGTGTGCATAAGCCGTAATAATAATGAATCAAATCAAATCAATATGATGAAAAATATTGAAATTAGAGTACCCGTGATCTCCATTTACATAGCTCCAAGCATGGCATTGAAGTCAGTGAACACAGCATCAGGTCGTTGGAATGACCGAATGTTAGGGAACGCCGGTCTTGCTCCAATGTAGCTTTCCAAACGTCTGATCTGATCTCTTCTGCTCAACCTCTCTTCAATCTCTAGAACAAACTGCTGAACCTGCCTTTGCACACTGTTATTCCACCTAACCGTTTGACCCGAAGTACTCTGCTGACCATGATGACCGTGTTTGAAGTTCTTAATATCTTGCAACCTCTTGACTAACCCGTCTCTTACAGCTTTCAGTGTTGCATCGCTGAACTTGTGGATCTCGTTGTACCGCATGAATCGAAGTTGTCTTTCGTCATTCAGATAGGTGAATCCAAATGGCTTTTGTATATGCACGTACTGAGATTTTACTTCAGCACGTGAGGTCAGGTTTTGTCAGGTTGAGCTTGAATTGATAGCTTTCAACTCCAAGTTGAAGATCTTCCACTCTTTCTTGAACTATAAGTCGTCTAATGTACATGAGTAGAGATGAAATGAAGTTGTACTGTGTTTCCCGTGGAAAGCGTCTGATGTTGCCTCTGACTTTTTCCAGGTACATATCTTCGATGTCATTCAGCTCCAAGTTCGGAAAGTCAGCTTCAGAGAACTTGTACTTCTGTTCATCTTGTCTCTTGACCACTATTTCGCGCATGAAAGTGTAGTTCATCCTCCTTGCTTCAGAAATCTCCATTATAGCCACTATCCTTGACTTGTGCTTGACTTCATGAATTGATGTCAATTTCGTCATGTGAAAGTAACCGAGTTTGCGGCGTTCAGGCTTCCATAGAGAGCATCAGGGTTGTAAGGTACAACTGATGTGCAGAATATGGGTGCCGTTTCTTCGATTGCATGATTGTCATAACGAGCAGCAGGAACTGACAAAGTTAAGGATGATGCATATCGATCTTTTGAACTTTCATGGGCATGTTGGAGGTAATCAAGATCTTTGTTGAAGAAGCGTCGGTACGGTATCTTGGGTTTTGCAGGTGTGCCAATGAGTGGTAACGGTTTAGTCCAGTCGGTGAAGTAGGGCTTGTTAGGTTTTCCCGAGGTGTAGTCAATGTTGGCCTCTGGGTTGACCCAATCAAACGTTCTCGACATTGCGGCAGCGATGTTTTCCAGGTGGTACTCTAGTATCATTGAGTTTCCAGATCGTTGTTTGAGGAATGAGAAGGATTCAGTCTTGAGTCTCCTTAATTCCCTCTTGGACAGTTTTTCAATCTGTAGGCCGGACATGATACTTTGAGTGTATTGAAGTGTGTTACCTGGAAGGGGTTCTTCATCTTCAGGCAAAGGTGGTTGAGCGTTGATCATTTGAGTTAACCAATCACCCTCAGGCTCGTCATCGTTGTCCAACCAAGACAAAGGTTTCTTCTTCTTCTTTGACTTTGTTGGCTTGTCCTGGCCATGAGGTTGTGATGATGGTCCGGGTCTGGAGTCATGGAGTTCAGTTTCTTTGACAGGTGATGACGGTTGTTCCTGAAATTCTCCACCAAAATGAAGTTCTTCATCATGTGGTGCTGACTCCGATCCGTGAGGTTGTTGCTGTGGTTGAGAAGTCGGTGTAGTGGTTGCTGGTTCTTTAAGAGATTTGGATGGCCCTTCATTCTGCTTTTGTTTCTTTGATCTTGAGTTTGGATCGGGTTCATCATCTCTTCTTGGACGTTTGCTAGTCCCAGCAGCTTCCTTGCAAGATTTTTTGGACATGCATTCATGCAGAGCATCAATCAGTGCAGCTTCTTCAGGAGTAAAATCGACCTTATAGCCAAGTTTGGTCATCAGTAGATCTTGTAGTTCAGCAGACGTCAGATCCGTAGGATGTGTAGGATGCTTCTTCGTTTGAAGATAGAACGGTGTGGAAGCAAGCATCTTCTCTACGACATGTTTGATCCTTTGGTTGAGCTGTTCTGTAAGCGGTGCTATGTGTTTTGGCAATTCGGTGTTGAGTAGAGTTGGCACGTTGTTGTCGAGATACTCTTGTGTAACACTTTGAAGTACCTCTACAGCATTGCTTGTCATGAACGTATCTACTGTTTGTTTGACTCCCTGAAGTTCTTGAACTTGTTGAGACAATGTTTTCACCATGGTAGTTAGTGTCTGCAACTGATCTTGCATCTTGTTGTCCTTGATCTTACGAGCTTGTCTCACAGCTTGTTTCAACTTCTTTGATGCAGTGCTTGTTGTTGGAGTATACGGTTTCTTCTTCTTCGACTTGATTTTCTTTGTTGTTTTTGGAGGTGATGGTGGAGGTGATGAATGATGAGATGATGGTGTTGTTGAAGATGAGCTGTCATCGGACTCTGAAGACTTGGGAGGAGTCGGATCCTTTGGTGGGAGGAGTCGGATCCTTTGGTGGTGTACCAGTGGGAAGCGGTGGATTGATTGATGAGGAGTCTTTGGAATGTTCTTGAGAAGGAGTCTGAATGAGTTTGTCGGTGTCAAACGGCTCTTCTTCTGAGGTTTCCATTCCATGCAACAGTTGTTCAGTGTGAGGTTCTTCAATCAATTTCCCTCCGATCTCTTCTTCTTCTGCAGCTTTTTGAAGTGTTTCCTCTTTGTCAGTGGGCTCAGTAGCTTCTGTCATGATGAGGTTTCCTTCGTTGTCATGCTCATGTTGTTCCATGATTGGTTCGGTTCCTTGAGCTGGTTGGATGCTGCTTGACCCTGCTTCGCTACCGGGTTTTTATTTGGGGGCGGATGTGGGTAGTAGCGGCTGATGATTGAAGCTTCAAGGAGTTCTTTATCTTCTTGCTTCTTCTTTGGTCTTTCATCAACGACAACACTCTTCAACTTCAGTTTTCGAACTAGTGGTTGTTCTTCTTCTTCCTCAACATCTTCTTCATCTATTCCCTGTTCAGTAATTGTAATCCCTCTTCTCTTTCTTTGTTCCTCCATGTGAGTGTCCAAACTAAGTTTCTTAGCAACTTCGAGCTCTGGACTATCCTCTTCAGTTATTCTTGCTGTTCTGTCAAAATCTTCTTCTTCTGTGTCTGAATCAAAGTCTGAGTCAAAGTCTGACGGTGGTGGTGTGGGTGCCTTCAAGAATGGAAATTTGGATTCGGTAAGCTTCTTTGGTTTAGGTTTGGGTGCAGCTTTCGGCTTTGGTGCAGGCTTTTGTATTTTTGAACTTGTTGTGCTGCTAGAACTGCCTGTTTTGACACCTCTCTTGCTTCTAGTCTGCCTTGTTACCTTTGGTTCATCTTCTTCCTGAGTAAATCCTACTTTCCCTGCCTTGTAAGCTGCAGCATAGAGTTTGAAGTTTGCTGTATCTCTGAGCTTATCATCAAGTAAGTGATCAGGAATCCTTAAGCCTTGTACTTTGGTGGTGAACTTCGTAGTCTTGATGAAAGAAATCTTGGCATCATCTTCGAAGTGGTGCATTGGTTCATTGGGGTCCTGAAGTCTTTTGATGCATTCTGGCTGTTTCTTCAAGAGATGTTCCACAATCAACTTAGTAAATCTAACGAACGGAATCATTGTTCTCCTGCGTTCAGAGTTCAGGTGAAAAAGCATGTCGTTCATGATAGATCTGGCAAAGTCAACTGGGCGCATGCTGATCATTCCCTAAAGCACTTGCAAATGTTCAAGTCTAGGATGTTCATGTCCACTCTTTCTACCGGAGATAGAACGTACAACGACCATACAAAAGGTTCTCCAAGGTTGTGCTAAGTACTTGATGTTGAAGGAGGAAAGACTGGTTAACAACACTTCAGACTGATCGTATCCTAGTTCAGCAACGTAGTCTAGGACTACATCTTCAGTGATCATAGGAGCATAGTCTGTGTCAGGAATGGGTAGAAGTAGAACTTCACGTAAGACTGACAAATCTACTACATAGGTTTGTTTGTCCAACGTGACCAGAAAAGATTCCGCATCTGCATTAACTTGAGCAGTGAGCCAGAATTGATGCAGATAGAATGATGGGATTGAAGTTGACTTAGTCAGCATGAATCTGCATGGATGAGCTTGGAGTATGTCCTTCACAATTCTGCATGAGTCTTCTGGGATTTTCAATCCTTTGAAGTCTACACGTTCATTGTTGTTGCCTATGATGATGTTGTAATCTGTTGGTGTGATATCAGTGAGGGTTTGGAGTTGAATCTCTTGTTCAGGGACGTCCATATCTTGTGTAGCCATTGTTAGTCGTAAAGCTATAATCAAAAGATCGAAACATCCAAAGTTGTCGTTAGATAACATATTTGATGGTTTTAAATCAACTGATTAATGTCTTTAACGTTTGGCACAGTTTTAACAGTTTAAGTATATCATATGATTATGTCTTGTATTTATAAGTCGACGTGTTATGGTTATAGTGAGAATAGATCATTCATCATTACAAGTTATATATATATATATTATGTCGTCACATTCATATTTAATGTTTACGTCTGAAGCATACAAGCACATGTGATAAATATAATAACTCGAATGCAACGAATACAATAAATCAGAATAAAGTGTCCTTCGAATGTCCATGATACACGGAAATTACAAATTCTCGAAACAATGTTAACAAGTTCTCGAAAAGTTGTGCTGATAAATGTTCTCGAAAAAAAAAATACTTAAATCAAAGTTCTTGAAAAATTTTCAAAAATGAAAATTGACTAAGGACTTTGTCGAAAAATTTTAACAGTTGAAGAATTTCGAAAAACTTCAAAAATTTATGATTTCGATAATTTTAGAATTTATGGAAAATAAGATTTCGATAAATTAATTATTTATCTAAAACCAAAGATAATCAAAATTTGCATTCCACTCACTTGATGTAATGATGGTACCTGTCATATGTTACATCATCAAGATTTTCGAGATCTCAAGAACACATGAATTATCTAAATTCAAAATTTGATGTTAAGTCGAAGTATTTTATGATGGAAACAATCAATTAACATAACCAAACTAACTAATTAGACTCATAATCCAAGAAGAAGAAAAACCCAAAGTGTTTTTTGTTACAATTAACGTTAGGCATTATGATTCTAACACTCTAATGGTCATATCCCACCACTAACATCAACCTTAACATGTCCAGAATCAAAACACCCAATTCGTACTAAAGCCCTAAAATTCGAAAACCTAGAATGTGTGTTTTTAGTTATGATTAGATCATGTAGAAACAATTACTAATGATGTATTGAACATGAAAACACTTACGGTTTGATGATTTGTAGCACGGATTTTCCTTTTGATCGAAAGTTTTTAGAAAGAAAAGTGGTGTTTGTGTTTTTTGATTTCCAGAAAAAAACGTGTTTGTTTTGATAAAGAATTTGTAATCTTTAACATTTTGACACATTTGGCCCCTCAACTTAGTTACATTCCATCCATGGTCACTTAAAGCGTTATATAACCTTTTAATTTAACGACCGTTAGGCAAGGACATTATCTACTCCTATTTAATTAATTAATATTGACATTTAATTACGACGAGAAGAGATATACTTACCGAATATCACCAAATTAATTAACAACAATAATTAGGAAATATGCAAGTACACGTTTTTGAATTTTGAACCACATTTCTCCCCCTCAACACTTGGTTATAAAAATAATGACGGTTTTGAGAACCAAAGTGTTGATTCGAGAGAGTGTACTCGCATTTGAACAAAAATAAAATAAAAATGAAAAATTTTTTGAATTTTATTTTTATTTTTTTTAATATATATTTACAAAAATGGTTTTGATGTTTGACTAAGAGTTTTTGAGAAAGGTTTCAAGGTCGTCTGGAGTCAAACATCGCATACCAATATGGTGAACTAGTTCAGCAAACCTTGTTGGAGGTAGTGCTTTTGTGAACAAGTTTGCCAATTGGTATTCAGTACCTACGAAATATAACTCTATTGTACCCTTTTCAACGTGCTCTTTGATAAAATGATACTGGAGATCGATGTGCTTTGATTTGGAATGAAGAACGGTGTTGCATGAAATTGCTATCGCACTTGTGGAATCACAGTACATCGGGATCTTGTTGAATAGGTAACCATAGTCCATAAGTTGTGTTCGCATCTAAATGACTTGAGCACAACATGCAGACATGGCTACATATTCAGCCTCTGTTGACGATAATGATGTGCAATCCTGCTTCTTCGATTGCCACGAAACAAGTCTATCTCCAAGAAACTGCAAACCACCAGAAGTACTTTTGCGTGTGTCTATGCACCCTGCATGATCAGCATCTGAATAGGCTATTAGTTCAAAACCAGAATCCTTCGGATACCAGATTCTCAAATGGATGGTTCCTTTTATGTATCGAAGGATCCATTTAGCCTCATTGAGGTGACGTTCAGTTGGTTTAGATTGATAACGAGAGCACATATAAACTACAAATACAATATCTGGTCTGCTAGCGGTTAGATACATGAGTGACCCAATCATACTACGGTATTTTGTGGGGTCAACAGGTTTCCCATGTAAATCCGCGTCTAGCTTAGTTGTATTGGACATTGGGGTGTTGTAAGTGTCACAACTGGTCATGCCATGTTTCTTAATTATCTCTAGAGCATATTTGGACTGACTAAGGAATATCCCACGACGTGACTGATGAACTTGTAGTCCTAAGAAGAACGTAAGTTCACCCATCATTGACATTTCAAAATTTTGTTTCATTAATCTTGCAAAAGCTTTTGAGTATTTTAAGTTTGTAGACCCAAAAATAATGTCATCAACATATATTTGCACAATCAAAATGTCATCCTCGTGTTTTTGGATAAACAAAGTCGGATCGACCGAACCCTTGGAAAAATTATCAGCAAGTAAGAAAGCAGTAAGTTTGTCATACCACGCCCTTGGGGCTTGTTTGAGACCATAAAGAGCCTTCTTAAGTCTGTAGACATGATTAGGATGCTCTGGGTCGACGAAACCTTCTGGTTGACTAACATATACCTCCTCAAGTAGTTGACCATTCAGAAATGCCATTTTCACGTCCATTTGATAAACAATCATGTTTTTGTGAGCAGCGTATGCCAGAAAAATCCGAACAGCTTCAAGTCTAGCCACTGGTGCAAATGATTCCTCGAAGTCAATGCCTTCTTCTTGTGTGAAACCTTTTGCTACCAAGCGTGATTTGTTACGTATTACCGTTCCTTCTGCATCTAACTTATTCTTCCAAATCCATTTCAGTCCAATGACATAAACTCCATCAGGCCTTTCAACTAATACCCACACTTCAAGGCGTTTGAATTGGTCGAGTACCTCTTGCATAGACTCAATCCAGTTGTCATGAGTGAGAGCATCTTTAATGTTTCTTGGTTCATCATGACAGACTGTGAGTGCATAAATATAGTTTTCAGCATCTGTGTGAAGTTTTTGTCTTGTCATAACTGGAGCGGATGGGTTTCCAATGATATTATGTAAGGGGTGATCCTTTGTCCATTGATGTGTTGAAGGGTGAGGGTTATGGAACGTCTGCATATCAACTTGTTCCAAATTACGTGATGACGACTCTACAATATCTGAAAGGTTGGGAGTCGGTGCAAACGGATTGAAAAACACACTTGGATCAAAATTTGCAGGTTCAAGTACTGTTTGTTGGTTCAGATCTTCATCTGCATTGTCGGTATTGGAAGCGATTTGTTCAACAGGTGTTGGTGAGTCAGTTTGAGGTACATCAGTTTCTACAGTGGTTGTAGTAACTGGTGTATCAAGTACATGATTATTATCAGGTTGAGCAGTGGAACTTGTGGATACAGCTAGTGCACTTCGTTCAAATGAATCATCAAACAACGGAGCGAACAATGTTTCCAACTCTTTGCGGGTTAGTGACAATGGTTCAGTTGAAGAATCTGGGAAATTTAGACGGTTAATTGCGGGTCCTAAGCTGTTTTGCTCAAAAGCCATTGTCGTAAGCTCATCAAAATTTGCGTGTATAGTCTCCTGAATCTCTCGAGTTTGACGGTTGTAGATTCTGTAGCCTTTTGAGTTCTCACAATATCCAATAAAGATTCCTATGTCGGCCTTTGCTTTGAGCTTTCCAAGATCATCACGATCATTAATCGGGTAGCAGAAAGCACCAAATACATGAAAGTGTTGAATGTTAGGCTTGCGATTGTGAACAATTTCATAAGGGGTTTGGTGATGACGTTTGTTTATCATGCAACGGTTTTGGGTGTAACATGCTGTGTTGACGGCTTCACCCCAAAGATAATCTGGTAGTTGAGCATTGATCAACATCGTACGTGCGGCTTCCACTAACGTCCTGTTGCGTCTTTCGACCACTCCATTCTGTTCCGGACTCCGAGCAATTGATGTTTGATGTACAATACCCATTTTCTCATAATATGTGTGAAGAGTTTGGTTCTTAAATTCAGTTCCATTGTCTGTTCATATAATTCTGACAGTTTTGCGAAGTTGGACCTGAATTTTGGTGAGAAAGTTGATTATCATGGAAGGAGCTTGATCTTTGCTTCGAAGAAGGTAAACCCAAGTCCATTTGGAGAAGTCATCAACAATAACTAATATGTTACGTTTCCCATTGATTGTTTGTACACGCATCGGTCCACACAAATCCATATGAAGTAATTGAAGAACATGATCTGTGCTTGGTTCTGGTTTAGAAGAGAAGTGTGCACGTTTGCTCTTACCTTGTTCACAAGCTGGACATAAGTGATCTTTTGAATATCGGAACCTTGGAAGACCGTCAACTAGTTTATGGCGAGCAAGATCTGTCACAGTTTTGAAGTTTAGATGAGACATTCGTCTGTGCCATAACCAGGATTTTGTTGATTCAACCTTTGAAAGTAAACAGATTGGAGAAGAAGCGATCATATCGGACATAGAGATAGTGTAAAGACTGGTTGCACGTTTGCCTGACATTAAATCGTTTCCTTGTAGATCACGAACAAAACAAGTTTTCTCCCTGAAAGCTACTTCCAAATCACCGTCACAAAATTGTCCTACTGAGAAGAGATTGTGCCCGAGACCTTCAACATAGTAAACACGGCTAATTTCGATGTTCCCACTGACATAGTCCCCATAACCCATAATTGCAGCGAAATGATCATTCCCGAATCTGACAGTGCCAATGAACTTTGAGACAAAGTTTTTTAACAGTTTAAGGTTGCCTGTCATGTGTCGGGTGCATCCACTATCAACAATCCAAAGAACAATTTGAATCACCTGCATCACCCAAAGGAGACAATGGCAGAACAGTAGTAAGGGTGGAACCCGATGAAGTTATGGGTTTCGTTGGGTTAGAAGCACATGCATTAAACAATTTAGGAATCCAAATAAAGTTATGTGTCTTTTGTAACCAACGTTGCCAATTCCAACTAGTTCGCGCTTTCTTCTTAGTGAATTCGCTAAGTGATTGCTTGTCCTTAGAATTATTGCTCGCAACTATAGGGGTAACTATATCATTCTTAGAAAATACATTTGGCTTAAGTCCTAGCACAGATTTAGAAGCTTTAGTGGGCCTAGATTTTTTGCCAGATGTACGTTTCTTATTACGAGATAAAAGGGAGTTCGCAACACATTTAGAGTGATCACCAGATAATATACTTTTACGACAAAACACACAAGAGGCATCAAACTTAAAAGCATTCAAAGGTTCAACATTCGTTACACTGACATTAGAATTACAATCTGCCACATTATTATCTAAATCAGATGCAACATGAGTTTTATTCAAAGTCCTAAGATGTTCTTCTACTTCAGGGGCTTCTAGCTTAGTTCTTCTACGTTGCAAGATCCTTTCTTTCCTTTTGGTGCGTTTAATCTTGGATCTGCTAACGCTAGTAGTGGCTACTATTCCTATAGAAGTGGAAGGATCCAAATTAGACTTCTGAATGTTTGATTCCTTAGTGTTTAAGTCTACCTTATACATTCCTGGTGCGACTACATTAGTGTTGACAAACTTTCCTTTTTCAAGTAATCTGATTTTATTTTTCAAATCAATGATGACGTGTGATTTGTCTTGTAAGATAGCTTCAAGTTCTCTTGTTTGATGAAAAAATTCGTCACGATTTTGTTGCCATTCGGCGTTTTCAACTTTTAATTCTTTTATTTCCTTTAGACACTCTGAAAGTTGACTTGTTAAAATCGATATTTCTGTGTTTGAGGACGTTGAAGATTTTTGACGTTGTAATTTCAATTCAAAATCTAGACTCTGTTTTTGACACCATTCAAGCTTTTTGTGTAATTGAAAAATCTCGTTTGAAAGTTTATTTTTCACATCATCACTGTTTTGTTTAAGCATCTCATTTTCACTTTTCAATGTCTCAATTTCTTTATTCAACAACGCAATATCAGCATCATGAGCTTCAACAAACATAGATTCACCAGAAACATAAATGGAATTCATAATCACAGAGATAATATCAGCATTGAGAACGCGTTCTAAGAGTCGATCGTTTTCATTTAGCAAAAAATAATTTTTACGTTTGTGTTTGGAAATCGATTTTTCAGTTGCTTTGAAAACGTTCATCATAGAATTAACCTCTTTTTGTAGTTCTTGTTCCCAACATACAGCACATGAACGGAGATTTTGAACGCCTGGTTTAAGTTCTTTTTGAAAAATGTTCCTCCTTTCTTTCTCACTAGGAGTGGTGAAAGTATGAACAGTGATCTGAGAACGATGTTCAATAATGTGATCCAAAATATCAAGTTGGTTCATAAACAAATCAAAAAACCGAAGTAGTTCGCATTGTTTAGGAAGTGGTTTGATAATTTCTTCACACGACGAATATCCGTTTATCTGCTCTATTTTGTTAACAGAAACTACTTTAGACGTTGAATCATGACTCCTTTTATGTAACCATGGTATATCTTTTTGATCACTTTGAAGAGAAAATGTCTCATTTATATGAGGCAATTTTTTGTAATCTAAAGGTATGTTAAATTTAACATTGCTCATTTTAGATCAAGTCTCGTCCTCAATGTGATTTTCTTCCTCACAATTATATACAACAGTACGCACAACAGTTTCATCAAAAAATTTGTCTGCACTATATAACTTCGGCATTTCATTGAGTACTTTGTTTAAAAAACTTGGGACTTGACTGCCAATAGCTCGACCAGTGTTTGTTTGTTTTAAAATGAACTTTTGTATTGTATTGACAGAGTTACCAGTTTTATACACAATGGTTTGAAACTCTTTGAGCTTGCTTTCTAATTCAACAATTTCATCAAGATACAACTTAACTCTGTCTCTTGACATTTGTCTATGTTCACGGAACTCAGCTTGACAATTTGACAAATCATTTTTAGTTTTAGAAATAATTTCATTGAGATTATCAATTTGCTGCTTATGTTCAAACGTCAGTTTTTCTAATTTAGCGTTCAAGTTGTGACTAGATTCAGATGCTGACCGAAGTTGATTTTCTAAATCAACTTGTCGATGATAATATTTTGCACAAGCAGCTTCAAAACCTTTTTCACGATTTTCTCTTCTTTTAAGTTCAGAAAGTTGTGATTTATAGCACTCAATATCCCGAGTCAATGATGCATTTTTGGCTTTTAATTCTTCATTCAACTCATGATATTTAAGATTCTGGGACTGACTGGTCTTAAGTAAGGTCTTAAGATCCGAATCTAGATCATTCATAGATGCCTACTGTTCAACGTGAGTATTGTTATCCTTTTCAATTGGATCAACAAATGTAACTACTGTGCTAATTTGATCATAGTTGTCAAATTTAACAACTGTGTTAATTTGTTCATCCTCTTGATTGGATAAGAATGAGTCATTTTGAACAATTGGTTTCTCGTTTGACGTAGATGCGGATGGAGAGGCAATTTCATATATTATGCATGTGGAAAGATCCGTTACCTGAGACAGTGCCTCAGTGTCATACATTGGGCTGGAGTCACTCACGTGAAGTTCCTGCATATTAGCCATCAGCATCACAGCAGCATTGGCTTTCAAGTCTTCCATGTCCTCATCAGAGTAAGCATTGGCCATGAAGTTGTTATCTTTCTCTATGAATGCACCGCCTGCTTCATCTTTGAGGGCTAAGAGTAAGGCTTGTTTGTGAAATGCACTGCCACGAGTTCTCGGTTTTGGACATGCAGTTGCCATATGACCTATTCCATTACAGTTATAGCATCGAATCACTGTATTCCCAGAGTCATTATTACCATTCTCAACAATTTCAGCCTTTTTCTGAGGAGCGCCAGCGTTGTTCCAAATTCCTCCATTGTTGTTAAACCGTTGTCCATTACTTGGATTACCCTTATAACCTCCAGATCCAAATCTTCCATTGTTTCGATTCTGAATTTCAACTCGACCATCTTGAATAACAGCTTGATTACGTGTGTTTGAAGATGAACGAAGACGGTTGTTGGACTTGTTTGAGAATTTGCTGAAAGCACGGGTAATTAGGGCAAGTCCTTGATTCAAGTCGTTGAATTCCTCATCTTCTTCTTCCTCATTACCAGAGTTGGTATAGTACACGGTGTCAGTTTTGTTATATGGGACAAGTTGATTTGGCTGTGAGTATGTTGTGGAATCATAGTTGGATTGATTCTGAGGGATGTTATGCTGAGGGTAGTTGAAGTAATGTTGTTCCTAAGAGAAAGCATGGTTTGTCAATGGTGGTGGAGCCGTGTGAGATTGAGCTACAAGTGCCAACAAGTTTGGATTTGGGGATGGTGTGTAATTTCCTCGAAGAGCTCTATCTTTGTCCACTTCATGCTGATGATGCTTTAAGTAGTCATACAACAAACCATATGGTGCATTGTGAAGATTTTTTGCTTGGCGAACAAAAGTCACATACTTCTGCCAATCAGGACCAAGACATCCCAGAAACTTAGTATTGATTGCAATCTTGGGTAAGGGGATGTTGTATCTGTCAAGATCGTTAATAATGTTGGTGAAGCGGTGGTAATAGGATTCTAGTGTTTCCCCTTGTTCAATCATGAAGTTAGTGTATTCCATGTAAAGCTTAGATTCCATATCCTCCTGGTTCAATTCTGTTCCTTCCATTAGGAGATGAACATGTTCCCACATAGCCTTAGCAGTCTTTTAAGCATCTACACTCCGATAGATCGGATTAGGAATTCCTTGAACAATGTACATCATAGCAAATTCATCAGCTTCCTCTTCAAGTAGTTGTTCAGCAGAGAGTTGGCCATCAGGAACGGGAATTGGTTGATCAGTAGTTGGAGGAGTTGCATTCGGATCTCCAGGTAGAGTAGTAAGTGGATGATCAAAAGGGCCTTCAAGGATAGCTCGCCTCATGTATTTTCCATGGGGTTTCTTGAGTTCTATGAACCTCATGAATTGACTTGACCACTGTGCATAGTTTCCAGGTGTGAGCATCGGTGGTGTGTCAAGTGATCCTGCTTCATGTCTTGATTGTTGAGTAGTGATGACTTCACTCATTTGGTCAAACCAATGAGGTTGTTTCGACGGTTGTGTTGTTTGGTGCACAGATGGTTGTTGCATTAAAAAAGGTGATTGTTGTGTCATGAGATTGTGTTGTTGCATCATGTTGTGTTGTTGCATCATGTTGTGTTGAGGAGAATATGTTTGTGTAAACTGTTGTTGTTGACGAGACGATTGTGATGGATGATGTGGTTGTTGATTGTTGAAATAATAGTACGGTGGTTGAGACATGATTCACTTATGTGTTGTAAATGGATCTTGTGGAAGTTAATTGCCAATTCTCGAAAAATAAGCTGTTCTCGAAAAAATAGCCTTAGTAAAATTCTCGAAAAAATAGTCCCAAAAATGTCCTCGAAAAACACTGTTCACAATAGGTTCTCGATAAACTTTAATGAAGTTTTCGAAACTTTGAATAACTCTAGATCTCGATACTGAGATTAGAGGTTATCTCGGAAACTTTTCGAAAATTTTGACATAAAATTTCGAAAATAAGGGCTTAGTCAAAGCGTGAATTCCTCGAAAACAGATACAAGGTTCTCGAAAAAATTGGATAGTTTTCGAAAAAAATAAGTAATTTTCGAAAAACTTTCAAATTCTCGAAAAAACTTTGTAGTTTTCGAAATAGTGAACCAACTTATCTAAATTTTACAATTTAGATAATTTTCCAAAAGTCGAAGTGTTTTTCAACTCTAACAAGTCAAAATAACACTAAGTCAAAACGGTGAAGCTCCAAGGTAAACAGGTGAGAAATTCGATAACTAGGGTTTTGGACCAGATTCTCGAAAAAACAGCAGCAGTAAGGTTCTCGAAAAAAGGACAGTTTTTTGATTTTTCAAAAAGCAAGCCAAGATCACGTTTTTATTCCAAGATTTTTGTACTTCTAACCATAAAATGATGAGATCTTATGGAAAGTTGCAAACTTGACAATTTTTCTAAGACTTTTTCAAGTTTTAGATAAAATAGTACAAGTTAAGTACGAAATTCAAAATTTTGAGAAAAGGTTGAAACTTTTTGTGTTTTTGATGATTTCTAGCACACCTTTATGAACAAAGAAGTGATAGAAGCCAAAAAACAAGAAAAGTTTGAAACTTTTAGCAAAATAACGAGCTAAAAACTTGGTTTTTAAAAACAAAAACAAAACTTCCTCTAGCGATTGATACCACTTGTTAGGTTCCCATTTGATGAACACACAAGTATATAGTGATAGAATGAGATAGATATAAGGTTTGGTTGATTAGATCAAGTAAGAAGGATAAAGAGCAAGAGTTTCTTTAAGGAAATGAAATAACCAACAATTATTATGAGTACATAAGGCCTCTATTTATAGGAGAGGAGCTAGGGCAACACTCCCTACTCCCTCCCATCTCATACGTTTGGGCCTCAAGGCCCATTGGACCTTTACTTAACTAAACATAATAAACAAACTAAACATAAATGTTACTTAGCAACCTATACTTATTACAAATGACCGAGACTTGTTGGAATGTGTGAAACGTGTTCCTAACAATCACTTATAGCCTTCCCATGATAATTTCTGAAAAACTTGAAGTCATCAAGTACTCTTTTGGACCATATGAAGATTATGTCGCGACAAAAGCCAAAGAATGTACTCAAATTGATCAAACGGAAGAAAATGTTGCGATGCTTTATGGTGACATCTTTCGGATGAAAGACGAAGGATGGCACGTTACGAGAACAAAATGAGGAGCTAAACGTGAGTCTAACTTGAAGACTCTGGAATAAAGAAAAGTGCTGACCGGGAGACAACCCGGAAAATTTTACTGTTTCTGTTTTGTGTCGAGTCAGTCAGACCTGCAGTAGATACGGCGCATCTCCTTCTTAGGATGCGGCGTATCACCTGCACTGGTCATATCTTATTTTTCTGCATTATTTTTATTTTTGACTTTAAAACTTTCTGTCAGTTTATTTAATGCGCCACATCCCTGGTTAAGGATGCGACGTATCTTTTATTCTGATTCGTACTAATTCTAGGCACGATACGGCGTATCTTCTTCCATAAGATACGGCGCATTGACTGACCTGATGATTTACAGTTTTTATTTTTAATTTTTATTTTTAACTAACTACTAATGTATTATGTAAGTTTGAACCTTCTTAACTCAGGTGTGTAAAGGTCATTATGGTCTTATAGTTTCCTGCACTTTTTGTGGATACATCAATTTTCGAAGCTTAAAAGCCTACATCCACAAACAAAGTTGATTTTTGCTCAATAAACGCATAATGGAGGATCATACCGAGCAAATCTCAGGGGAGTTTTTCTGTTCTAATTCTTTTATTTTTCCCTTGTTTTCAACCATTGACAAGAACAACGAGGACGTTGTTCAACTTAAGTGGGGGGATGGAGAATTAGAACATTTACTTGTCCTAAACTTTTTCAAAATATGCTTAAAATGCGCTTAATATATCAAAATTCAAAAATTTTTTAGCATGTTTTTGTTTAAAGTCTACATTGCATAACCGCACACATAACTCTATTCTTTCAAAAATATCAAAAACTTTAGTGTGCCGGTGACTTGTAAACTTTAGAACTTGGCTTGTATACTATTCGAGACCACCATAATGAGTATTATTGATATAATTGGAGTGACTAGTCTAACTTGGTAAATTTCTAGGATTACACCCAAAAAGCCTTTATATGTTATGTTTATTAACTAACTACACTGGTTAGTTAACCCCCGTATAAACCCTTTTGTTACTCTCATTTTTAGAGTAAGATACCCCTAGAAAAACCCGTAGAGCCATTCCTTTCGGACTTACACCTTTGTTAAATGTTTCGTTACACCCTTACACCTTAGCCTACCCTGTAGATTAAAAATCCGTGGTTAATTGCTTTAGGCAAAGTGTGTTTCCTTACATTACCTGTGTTCGTGTGCGTAATTCATTATCTTTGGTTAGGTCGGGAAATTGCACAATGCAATTGGAGTGAAAGTAGATATGGTATATTTTGAGTCTTGTTTTTCGTGTGTTTACTACTTTCACTATTAGAGTTATTTCTGAAGTCATGAAAAGTATGGAAAAATTATCCAGAGTTATCGTTATAGTGATGTGGTGAAATTTTACACATCTATGTTTATGTTTATGTTAGTTAAAAAAAAAAAAAAAGAAAAAAAAAATCGAAAAAATGAAAAGAAAAAGAAAGATAAGTTGGAAGTTTGTTAAATCCAACATTGTAAAGTTATGTACAGTTATTATTATTGTTATTATTATACTATATCTATGGATCGAATGGGAGTTGGACGTTATGGGAACGCCAACTAAGGATTGTTCTTTGATTGAGATTTTATTGAGTATAAACCGTGTCTACCTAAAGCGTGTGTGTTTCAAGTGTCAAAGCGTGAGTTATTCAATAAATTGAGTCTTATTCATGGGATGGTTGGGAAAGTAATTAACCACATTTAGGATTTTAATCTATTCGTTTTGTTTATTTTTTCTTTTACACCAATTTATATCCTAAATGTTATTCATACCCAACCGTATTGTTATATTCGTTGTTAGCTCTCGAGCATCCGGATATAATGGTGGCTAAGTGAGAATATCAAATGTGTGAATAAGGTAGTGACCATCCGAGTATTAGATTAATCGAATAGCGCGCTAGCGATCTAGTGTAGGAATTGGTGACCATCCGTTACGCAAGTAACGCGCTAGCGATCCAAGGAGCACATTAGTGACCATCCGCTAGGAGAAGCGTCGAGGACTCGCGCTAGCAATCTACTAAGTTTGTGCAGGAGATGTTTGAACGAAGTTAGGTTCAACCCTTAAGCCTTAAAACCCTTTTTACCGCTTTAGACTTGTTACTCCTTGGCTTTAGTGGGGGAGATGCGTATCCTTGCCAAGCTTATGATAGAATATTCGTCACGACTGAGCAACTAAACGATTTAGAATTGTTTTAACATTGAAATATTATTTTGGTATCTACTTCGTTAAGTGTTTAGTTGTGTGATAATGACAATAGACAAATACGTGCTTAATGATAAAAATCCTTTGGGACCTATTTTCATAAGATTAATTCTAAGGTTTACTTGGGGACAAGTAAAGTTCAAGTGGGGGGATATTTGATGAACTCAAATAAGTACATATTTATACCATCATTTATCCTATCTAATTGACCTGTTTTATTATATTATGTATGAGAATTGGTGCTTTTATATTTACTTTTGTAATTCTCAGGTAAAAACAGGTATTTGGTGAAAGCTGGCGATTTTGGACTAATTATGGAGCAAAACGAGCAAGATGTCAAAAGTCTACTGAAATCCAGAAGATGTGCCGTATCTCACTCAACAGATACGACGTAATATCATACTTAGATGAATTCGAAGACCATTGCCTGACTTTGAAGAATGCGCCGCATGTCATTCTGACATGCGTTGCATATGAAACTTTGGTCAACGAAGAAGATCAAGCTTGTTCTACTCCAGATACGCCGCATATACTTTTGATACACGGTGCATCACTATCAAGATTTCACCAGATAAAGATCCAAGACTGATAATATACATGCGCCGCATACGAAGATCAAGTTACGCCGCATCTGAAGTCGGTGTACGAATATTCCAGAATATATTAATCTTGGACCCCACGCGAAGTTAAGTCAATGCGCCGCATCTACCATTACATGCGCCGCATCGATCCATCAGACAGAAGACTATAAATACCCCAAGACCATACAAATTTAAGAGACCTTTTACCAAACCCTAAAGACGATTTTAGAAGAAGAAGGTGCATAAGACACACCAAACAGAAGATACTAGAGCTGTAAGAAGGTCCTGCAATGTATTTAATTCATTAAGTAGTTTAGTTTTATTGTATTAGTACGCTTTAATCCATCAGGATTGATGGCCGGTATTTCGCGATAACGACCGTTTGCCCGCCTTAAAATTGCTTTCCCATCGATTAAAGTTTATATGTTGATGTCTTTGGTAACTTTTATTAGTGCATTGATAACCTCTGTGTCTAGCTGAGCATTGATCGGGTCGCCATGCCTCTTTCCTCGCCTATTTATTCTAATGTCTTTAGAAAAGTAGGATAGTCATAAGTAATCATTAAGAGTTTACTCGCCGATAAGATTAGAGCCAACGAGAAAGATTTAATTATATACACTTCATATAAAACTAGCAATAAAACAAGTGACAAACTATCTTAATCATAAGGATAGGACTTCTTATTGTCTCAAGTATCTATTTGTGTACATGCTTACTTCTCTCTGTATCGTAGTAATTGGTCATTAGTTTAGGAGTAGTTTAGTTAGTTTAATCATAACCAAAACCGTGCTAGTCTCACAGGCTGAAACCCCCTTGCGTTAGATTAGGTTGTATAGCTAACCCAGATTGTAAAGCTAACTTAGATATTAAAATACTGATCAGAATAACTAGATAATACATTCCACTCTTAGTGATCGACACTCTGCTTACCACTATATACATACTGACCGGGTACACTGCTCGTTAAGTGTGTGTGTTATTGATAAGTCGGCTAAATATAAATGTAAAACTTGAATAGGCATTAACACTGCTAAAATGCGTAACTATACTACACGACACGCACACGCATCAGAACCCGACCAACACTCAAGCCCATAACAAATGGGCCACTACGATAACAGTTTAGGCTCATGTAAGCCCAAACCCAAGGTTATTTATGGAGTTGATACAAGATATCTTCTATTAACAAAGTATATATCGGATAACTGTGACAAGCGGGATACGACGAAGTTTGAGGAACACGAAACCAACAAGGATTTCGTGTCTATATATAGAGGGCACCCTAGCCCTCACAAAGGTACGAGATACAAACCCTAACTCTTCAACTAAACCCTAAAAACCGATTACTTACTCTCAGGCCGGAGGATAATCGTGGGAGACAATCCCACGATAAGCCTAATGGTGTTTCTTTGCTTTCTTGGTGCGCAGGTTACAAGCATCAAGGTCAAATTGATACGGAAATAAGGAACGCCCAACTTTTGTATCAACAATCGTATTTTTCAACGTTGTTATAGAAACGTCTAGCCCTTCTATCGTTCACATGAGAATCAAACTTGTATTTTCAATCATGTGAATGTAATGACATTTAAGCAAACAAACATTAAACTGATATTACATGCATATATGCTCATCGTACTTTTATATATAACTCGTTGTATAGCCTAATTCTGTGCTTAATATTATCCCATGGAAACATGCAATGCATTTCGATGGTGTTAGTCATTTTCAACTCCAATTCTAAGCATTCGAGACCAGCTAAAAAAAGACATGCAATCTTAATAAACATTTATACAACTTACAAATACAAGACTACACTTTTTAGAAAATAACTGGTAGTTTAAATCGATCAGTTCATTCTTTTGTAATCTATGTGTCCTAATAATAATTAGTAACAACTGGTAGTTCAATTCTAACACCCCAAGAAAAGCATAGAACAATACATAGTCATTGTTTTTCTTTCTAAAATGATAACCTAGTTGTATAGCAATAGATCGTACATTATTGTGAGGTTCAAGTAATCATCATAAAAATATGTCACGCCTCGTTATTAAACATGCATTAGATCTATAACAAACAATTTTATGTGTATAAACTATACATCTTTATATTTGTAGCTACCTTTTTTTTTTTGAACGGCAAGGGATATTTGTGGGCCACCTAATCTTGAATTAATCATCGACGTTGGGTTCATTATATTAATAAGTGGATCACCCCACACGAGATGCACATTATCGGCTTAATAGTCCAAAATCTTTGACAACTAGTACAAAAGATAAGAAAATTATTTTTTTTTATGAAAAGCAACAACGTAAATTTTTTGTATAATAAAGAAATTACATCATTTCGGAGGTTTTTTGATAAAACAATCTTAGTGGAAAAAAAATTGCACCAATAGGAATGCTCGATTTTGACACATAGGTGAAATCGAGCAACATGATTGGCCAATAAAAAGTCAAAATTAAATTGATTTTGGTCAAACTTTAATAAATTTTGGGGAGAATTTGATTGAGAAAAAAAAACACATGTCCCCCCTTTTATCCCCCTTTTGTCCCCCTTTAATAAATTTGGTGGAGAATTTAATTGAGGAAAAAAAACACATGTCCCCCCTTTTATCCCACTTTTGTCCCCCTTTAATAAATTTGGTGGAGAATTTAATTGAGGAAAAAAACACATAAAAATATAGGTGTCAAATTTATGAAAATAAATACTTAAAAAAAGAGGAGGTAATTAATAAAATATTAGTGGTTGAATTTTAAATATATTATATGGAGTTATGTGTAAAATTATAAATCTCCATATTTTTTTGATAACTTTAGATAATAAACAAATAACCCTTAGACGTTATACCCCTACACTTTATAATATGAACTTTGTTTACAATTACATGAGTATTAGTATTGGTTTGAGACTTGCATCTATTAAACATACAAAATTTTATAAATGTACAAATTAGTTTTAATATACGTTAAATACTTTTAAAATAAATAAGAACTCATGTTATCTTATTTAAAAGTTTAATCTATACGTATACGGGTTTAAATATTAAATACTGTAAAATTATTATTAACGGTAATATAAATATCAAATGGTAAGTACGGGTTACTGTGATATTAAAATAAATATACGCGATTGTACTTATAACGACTCAAGTAATTATTATTTAAAGTTTATATACGGATATCCTGAAAAACATTTTTAAATAACATTACGGATTATATTTTAAATTCATCAACGCTCATTATGTGCTACTAAACTCGCACATTCTGTACAACATGATATTAATACTTAAAGTTAAACAATAACGTCAACCTCAACATTAACATATATGCCAGCTAACCAAAGTTAATCTTTCATCCAATAAAATTTTTACAAAATAATAATTTATATCACAATTTTCACGGGTAAATTCTTATATATTCATATAGTAAACAAAAATTTTAAAATAAATTTGAGTTATCTGTAAAACCATGTGATCAAAGAATCATTGACCCAATAACATTATGAGGAGACATGCTCAATAATCCCATACAAGGTTGATGCCACAGTTATATTTACAGTTTCTGCTAACTATTTTTCTTACTTTCGCACATGTTGATGTCTAACATTTTAAAATATACATAAGTTTTTCTGTTTTTAAACGATAATACTATATAATTAATTTTTTCTAGAAAAACTTCGTGCGTGCACGGGTATTATAACTAGTATTAATATACGGTGATTTAGGTTATTAAAAATGATATGCTTTTCTCTAGACAACAATAAATGTACGTGTGTGTTTCAAAAGGAACTTCTTTTAATATGGGTTGGGTTATAATGACCCCCTCTAATTTTTTATTTCAATCCCCACCATTTTTTTTAATAATTTTGTTTATATCAAAAAACTATAATCCTGGAAATGCGGAACATAAAATATAAATTTTAATATGTCAAACGCTTAAAACTGTCAGAAATACAGGATAAAAACTGACAAAAACCGTGCTGTACCGAAAATAAAATGGGACAAAAGGGGAAAAGGGGGGGGGGACATCTAGGCCAGAGAAAAGCATAAGATAAACGTGGGTGGGTCCATGATATCAATGAGTGGATATGGTGATTGGACAGGTGCGCCCACATGTCTCTCTATGAATATTATTCAAAGTTATGTGAACATTATGGGCAATATGCTAAATCGTATGTATTGCTTATAGTTTTTGTTTTTCTTAATCAAATTCTCCACCAAGTATTGAATATATTTTGTGATTTCATCGACCATTTTTAATTTCAATTTGTCCTCAAACCAATAATTGGTTTTATTTTCCCCTAAAACTAAAACATTTTTCATTTGGCACCAATACTTATATAAATGAGTTCTACTATAAATTGACTTTGAAAATCATTTTTAACCACTATATGTTCACTGTATAATAGTATATAATGTCCATGAAATTGATATAGAGAAGAAAAAAAACCCTATACTCTTTGTGTAAATCTTTCTTTGTGACGTCATATATTGGTCATTCATTTGTCTTGTGGTTTTGATGTGATCTCTTGAGCTCTTAAGCGATCTTTGATGGTAAAAAATCACCAAAGCTCATGTGTAATAAATGATTATTGAATATATTTTGTGATTTCATCCACCAATTTTAATTTCAACTTGTCCTCAAACCAATAATTGTTTTTATTTTCCCCAAAAACAAAAACATTTTTCATTTGGCACCAATACTTATATAAATGAGTTCTACTATAAATTGACTTTGAAAATCATTTTTAACCACTATATATTCATTGTATAATAGTATATAATGTCCATGAAATTGATATAGAGAATAAAAGAATCCTTTACTCTTTGTGTAAATCTTTCTTTGTGACGTCATATATTGGTCATTCATTTGTCTTGTGGTTTTGATGTGACCTCTTGAGCTCTTAAGCAATCTTTGATGGTAACAAATCACCAAAGCCCATGTGTAATAAATGATTATTGAATATATTTTGTGATTTCATCGACCATTTTTAATTTCAACTTGTCCTCAAACCAATAATTGTTTTTATTTTCCCCAAAAACAAAAACATTTTTCATTTGGCACCAATACTTATATAAATGAGTTCCAATATAAATTGACTTTGAAAATCATTTTTAACTACTATATATTCACTGTATAATAGTATATAATGTCCATGAAATTGATATAGAGAAAAAAAACAACCCTATACTCTTTGTGTAAATCTTTCTTTGTGACGTCATATATTGGTCATTCATTTGTCTTGTGGTTTTGATGTGACCTCTTGAGCTCTCAAGCGATCTTTGATGGAAAAAAATCACCAATGCTCATGTGCAATAAATGAATATTGAATATATTTTGTGATTTCATCGACCATTTTTAATTTCAACTTGTCCTCAAACCAATAATTGTTTTTATTTTCCCCAAAAACTAAAACATTTTTCATTTGGCACCAATACTTATATAAATGAGTTCTACTATAAATTGACTTTGAAAATCATTTTTAACCACTATATAATGTCCATGAAATTGATATAGAGAAAAAAAACAACCCTATACTCTTTGTTTAAATCTTTCTTTGTGACGTCATATATTGGTCATTCATTTGTCTTGTGGTTTTTATGTGACCTCTTGAGCTCTTAAGCGATCTTTGATGGTAAAAAATCACCAAAGCTCATGTGCAATAAATGAATATTGAATATATTTTGTGATTTCATCGACCATTTTTAATTTCAACTTGTCCTCAAACCTATAATTGTTTTTATTTTCCCCAAAAACTAAAACATTTTTCATTTGGCACCAATACTTATATAAATGAGTTCTACTATAAATTGACTTTAAAAATCATTTTTAACTACCATATGTTCACTGTATAATAGTATATAATGTCCATGAAATTGATATAGAGAAAAAAACAACCCTATACTCTTTGTGTAAATCTTTCTTTGTGACGTCATATATTGATCATTCGTTTGTCTTGTGGTTTTGATGTGATCTCTTGAGCTCTTAAGAGATCTTTGATGGTAAAAAATCACCAAAGCTCATGTGTAATAAATGATTATTGAATATATTTTGTGATTTTATCTACCATTTTTAATTTCAACTTGTCCTCAAACGAATAATTGTTTTTATTTTCCCCAAAAACAAAAACATTTTTCATTTGGCACCAATACTTATATAAATGAGTTCTACTATAAATTGACTTTCAAAATCATTTTTAACCACTATATATTCATTGTATAATAGTATATAATGTCCATGAAATTGATATAGAGAAAAAAAGAACCCTTTACTCTTTGTATAAATCTTTCTTTGT